>CATIWQ010315028.1:0-11708 GCA_949673415.1 Euphorbia schlechtendalii
TTCCTTGTTGATCTTTAGAACTAGTCCTTCCCTGTAGGATCGATATCTTTTAAAACTACATCGCAACTGTATACTTGTAGTTATCATCATTTTTCTATTTTGATAAGGGGTATTGACAACACCTATATTTTACGTGAACAATTTTTTGGCACCGTTGATATATAGCCGAATCTTACAAACAAACTATTAAACTTATCAGTAGAAAAGTGGCGAACAAGAATATCTCTATATTTTACATCTTCTCTAGTATGTTCATACATCTATCCATTCATCCGTCTATCATACAAACCCCGCTAATATAAATTCTATATTTTCATTTACCCCGTTACTCTTGTTGGACTTTAGAACTGGATCCTTCCCTGTGGGATTGATATCTTTTAAAACTGCATTGAAACTGTATACTTGTAGTGGTCGCCACTTTTCTATTTGATAAGTGGTATTAACAACACCTGTTCATATTTTGAATTTTTATCTTATCGGTTAAATGGTGGGGAACAAGGTTTTTGGCTTCATTGCAGAATATAAGCTCTCAAAATAAATAGAGTCAAAACCTTGCGATCGAGTTTTTGGCACCGTTACCGGGGAAGGCAAGTGCATTCTAGAGATCAAATTACCGGAGAACGGGCAATTATATTTATGTGTCAATAGATTTATTTATTTTTATTTTTATTTTTGTTTTTAGTTTTACGTGTTTATATATTATTATTAACATATTTTTCTTACTTGTTCATTGAGTTTTCTTTCTAGCATGTGCATGCCAAGTACGCGTAGTTCGGGAGAAAGTTTGGCATCTTTCAAATCAGAAATAGAACAATTTGTTAGGATAAGGAAACGGAGAAATAAGAGACAAGGAAGAAGGATGGCTGAAGATCAAGAACAAGTTCAAGGTCCAATTTCAGATCCACCTCAACCAAGGCTCATGGATTATGTCATTCCGACCATCAATGGTAACAATCAAGGAATTGCTAGACCACCCATTGTAGCAAATCAGTTTGAAATCAAGCCAACATTACTTCAAATGATTAGCAATAATGTGCAATACTATTGTCTACCCAATGAAAATCCGAATGCTCACATTGCAAACTTGATTAGCAATAACGTGAAATACTATGGTATAACTAATGAAAATCCAAATGCTCACATTGCAAACTTTTTTAGAAGTTTTTGATACTTTCAATATGCCCAATGTTCCTGATGAAGTAGTTAAACTTCACTTATTCCCATTTACACTTCTTGTTAAAGTGAAAGTTTGGCTGAATTCATTACCCCCAAATTCAATCACTACTTGGAACCAATTAGCCCAAGCCTTTCTCACTAAATATTTCCCTTTAGCCAAAATAGCAAGACTCGTTAAAGAAATCACTTCCTTTACTCAAAAAGCTAGTGAATCCTTGTACGAAGCCTGGGAATGTTATAAGGAACTTCAGCGAGTTTGTCCTCATCATGGTTTACCTTAGAATGTGATTTCGCAAACTTTCTACAATGGAATAAATCATGCATCAAGAGGAGCGATTGATGCTATGGCATGGGATCTCTTATGAAGAAGACTAGTCAAGAAGCCTTTGATCTTTTGGAAGATATGGCAAATAATAATAGTATGTGGCTAGTGGCGAGAGCACAAGTAAGTACTACTAATCCTACTCATTCACATGCTGCATCTACATCTTCTAGTGCAATTAAAAAGGTCAATGAATTAGATTCTATTTCTGTTATGCAAACACAAATATCTGCTTTATCTAATAAGATAGATAATATGCATATAAATAAGAGTAACCCATTGACATGTGAAAATTATGGTCAAATCGGACACACTGCTTTTGAGTGTAACTTTAACCCATGTGTAGGGGAACAATTAAGTTATATTCAAAGTTAAGGGAATTCTTATGGAAATAATGGAAATAATTTTAGGAGTTCTAATTGGAAGTATGGTGATAATCAACAAAAGAATTATCAAAGTACTGATAGAATAGGACAGTAGACAAGTAAGATAGAAAAGTTTCTGGAAGGAGTTTGTAATAAGCAATCAGAGACTAAGGAATGTTACAAAAAGTTAGAAAATAAGATGGATTAGATGTTTAAAAATCAATTATCTTCCATTCATAATTTGGAGATACAAGTTGGTCAATTAGCAAGTGCTATTCCATCTAGAGCAAAATGTCATTTACCTAGTAACATAGAAGGAAATCTTAAGGAAAATGTGCATGCTATAGCCCTTCGTAGTGGTAAATTACTAGACAGACCAAATCCTTCGGGTATGCTTGCTAATAATGTTGAAGAAGTACCAGATGAATATCCGAGTAAATCAAATGATAAAGTAGGAGAGGATGAACAACCTAAATCCAGAAAGGTTAATCCCCCTCAACCACCATTTCCACATAGAATGAAGAAGAAAAATGAGGATAAGCAATTCATCAAATTCATCAACAAACTTAAAGGTCTGGAAATCAATCTCTCATTTATTGAAGCCATCACTCAGATTCCTAACTATGATAAGTTTATTAAAGAACTTTTATCTTGTAAACGTAGTTTAGAAGGATTATCAAAAGTATCTTTAATTGAAGATTGTAGCAAAATAATAACTGCTAAAATGCCCACTAAACTTAAAGATCCAGGAAGTTTCACAAATCCATGTAAACTTGGAAACATTTCTTTTCCAAAATGTTTATGTGATATTAGGGCTAGTATAAACCTTATGCCTTTATCGATCTTAAGAGAGTTAAAGCTTGATGATGAAGTTAAAAGGACAAATATGGTCTTGCAATTGGCCGACCAGTCTATTAAATGTTCGTATGGCATAATAGAGGATGTGCTAGTTAAAGTGGATAAATTTGTTTTCCCAACAGACTTTATTGTGCTAGATTTTGCATATGATGAAGAGTGTCCTATAATCTTAGGAAGACTTTTTATGCATACTAGCAAAGCATTAATAGATGTTTCAGAAGGAAAAATTAAGTTAAGGATAGGAGATGATACTATTTGAATTTAACATGGGTAAAACTGATAAATATCCAATGGATGAAGATATTTGCATGAAACTTGACTTGATTGATGCTTGCATCCAAGAAGTTATTAAGTTGGATTTCATCCATGAATATGATGTCAAGGGGTTCAAAAACTCCATTGATCCCTAAATCTCTTATAATTTCCTAAAATATATATGGTATAATATAGTAGTATATTTTTATTTGTTTTCATGTATTAGTGTAGTTTTTCAAATAAAAGAAAAGAACAAAATTTTTGGATTTTGGCATATCGCGACCGCGAGTTGTATCGTGTGTGAGCACAGGATTTTATACCATCTCACGTGTTCAATGATGATGGCTTTTTGGGATATTTATCCTCGAATTACACGATTTTCGATCATCCGATGATCTTCATATGGGAGTCTTCCTCGTCTTTGAATTTAAAAGGACTTTAATTCAGAAATTAATTAAAAAAATATAAAAATGCACAAAAAATTCAAAAACGAAAACCCCGGGGACTGAATCCAGGCCGGCCTTGTTGGCGAGGCCTCGCCAATGTCCTTGGTGATGCCTCGCCGAGGAGACGGCGAGGAGCCTCGCCAAGATTTTCTTCGGCGAGGCCCCTCGTCGGAAAAACTTACCTTTTTTGAATTTTCCGGGATTTTTCTATAAATAGTCAGGTCTTTTTCGATTATGGGGGGCTCGGAACTTTCAGAGAAAAATTCTCTCTTTCAGATAGAAAAAACACAGAACAAAAATACTTTCTTTTCTTCTTTTTTTTTCTCGGATCCAAAAAACTTTTGGATCCCAAATTTCTTCATCTTTTAACCAAATTTCTTCATCTTTTTATCAAATCCCTTCATCTATTTCTTCTTAAATCCTCAAATATTCTCGAGTCTAAAATAAATTTAGAACCCGAGTCTGATTATCTTTTGGATAAATAAACACGTATTTTCCAATTAAATTACACTAAAATTCCAAAAATTAAAAAAAGATATTTTGGACTTTTACATCACCAATTTCACCTAAACTAAAGGACGAGGAGGACTTCCAAAGGCCGAACGGATATGCCAAAGTGGATTCATGCCGCAAGGGTAAGCATCTGAGTTCCTAGAACTGCAATTCCTATGCTTTCAATCTTCTTATTCTTTTTCCTCTTCTGATTTTAACTGTGAACCTAGGATTTTTATCATTTTATATTATTTCAATTGTTGTAATTCTTCTTCATCTTTTTTTCTTTATTAAAAGAAGACGTAGGAAAAAAACATATTCCCGGATAACAGCCTTCACCAATTTACCATGCGAGCAATTTCATTAATTAAAATGTGCAACCAACGTGTTAATTAAATGAATTGTTTTATTTAAAATAACAAACATATTATCGCGATTGATTTTCATTTTTAGGCCACACCGGTCTCGTTAAATTCAAAATCAAACATACGTGATATCCCCTATGCTAACCTTTGTGGATGCAGGTAGATTAGGATTAGATGTATGTTTAGGATTTCAATTTTCCTTCGGGTATCGCAATCTCAATTTTTGGGAAATGTAATTAATAGGATAGCGGGCGGTTGCATCCCTCGATTTTTGAAAGCCTTGTAATTTTATTTTCCGCATTTACTTACTATTTTGTGGATGGATTTACAGAATTTTCTATACGTGAATCATGCATGTAAAATCAAAAAATGACCTAACCGTGAATATGCACAATTTAAAGAACACGATTTTCTGTAGATGTAATTTAATGTGATCCAATGAGAAATAAGCAACTTATCCCGGACCCGAATCTCTGTGTCTTGGTGGGCCGTTCCCCAGACGTTAAGCCTCACAGGATTCTAATTCCTAGAAAGAGCAAATCCAAGTGGCGACTCCACACTAAGAGATGGCAGATTCGGGTTTGAACCGATCTAAAACGTTTTCACTTTTCTCTTTCAACCTTTTTTTCCCGGGTCCCCAACCCGATACTTTTCTTTTTCAAAAACCCCGATGAACCGCGCCTCTCATTCTGCGTGCTCTTGGCCCACCGCTCCGTGTCTCCTACTTACACCGTGCTTGTTATCAGTATGGTCTGAACTATCTGTTTCTGTATAAGAGAGAGTCATGATCGCAACTAACCTTCATGATCGTGACCCGTGCGATTTGTACAACAATTATTGCTGTAATTTTAATGGTTATATTTGATATATATCAATTGGAAAAGCAATTAATATCCTATTTTCTATATAAATAACCACTTTTACTAGTTTGTTTTCACAATAACTCTTTTTCACAAACTCAATCCTTTTCAAAAGCAAGTTTTCTCTGTTTTCCAAATCAAACACAATTCTTTCTTTCTTGAATTCAATGGCTCCTAAGAAGTTTGCAACAACAAAAGGGAAGAACAATTTGGTCAACCAACAAAATAAGTATGGATGCCCTTTTCTAATCTATAGTGAAGAAGAGGTTGAAAGATACTTGAGAATCAAGAACTTCGATTTTCACGGTACGCTTTCTACGATCCTACTTTTGCTATTGATACTGGGATTCATGTGGAAGTAGAGGAGTATTTTTTGCTGTTTGGATTGGAGAAGTTTGCCAATATGCATTTTCCTTTTATCGAGGAATGGGTCCTCGAATTCTTGGTTACTGTTGCGGAAGATGGGAACTTTATGAAAAGGAAATTCAGGAATGGAGGAGAAGAATATAAGTTCACTTTGATGGATTTAATCAAATGGTTTGATTTTGGATTAACTTATGAGGAGATTGAAAAAGATGAAGATTATGATTTAACGGATGTTTAGACTGAGTTAACTGGATTGGATCTATACGATGTCAAAAACTTTTCCAACAAAAACATTTGGAGTAATAACCTTCTCTACCTTCACAAGTTTATTTCTCAAAGTCTTTTCTTCTGACACGAAACTATAAAATGTCGATGAAAGATTTGGTAATATTGGAGTGCGTAGTTTGGCAATTACGGCCAAAGTTTCCGATGTATATTTTGGAGTCCATCACTAGTCTTACTACACATAAAAAGGCTAGAGTTGGAGGTACAAATACGATTTTCGGAATTATTTTGGGTGCGAAGAACCAACTACCATACCAATATAGTCCAAGAGAGAAATTTAACTTTATGGGAGGATTATATTTGAAGAGAGAAGGATTGGTCAAAGAAGACAAAGGAAAATTCAAGTTTCTACCATATAGATTAAGGGTAAGGAATTAGACCTACAAATGGATCTACTTCTTGAGAAAATCAAAATGATGAAGACAATGAAGAAGTCCAAATTGGAAGTAGTGGATCAAGACAAGCCTCCAGAAGTACACATGATACATGGCGAGGAAAGTTCGTGAAAGATGTTGACCAAGCATGCCTAGACATTGCCTCCATACAGCAAGATGTTCGTCAACTAACGAAATCGAACATTTCATTGAACCGCAAGTTGAACACATACTTCAAAATGCAGAATTTGGAAATCTCACCGAGTCCTCCATATTCAAGTTCAAATGAATAAAATGGGTTCAAATTCTTTTTCTTTTATTTATTTTCTTTTCAGTTGTGTGTGATTAAGTTTAGATTTTCAATTTTAATAAAGTCTCTCACAACGAGGACATTGTGTTCTTTAGTGGGGGGGGGTATTTGTATAAAATCCCAAAAATCCAAAAAAATTAAATAAAATGAAAAAAATCGAAGAATTTGAAAATTTTTCTTGATCTTTGTGTTATTTATACATTATCCATACCTATACTATACTAACATATGTTCCAAGGTTATTGTGAGTGTTAGATATTTCAAGTTTGATGTTAGTGCATATTTCGAACTAAATTTTTTGAGTATGACTACACATTGAGAATGTGAGCATTTTCGTACAACATTTTGCATTTGGCAAGGATGAGTTGTAAGTAACATTCAAAAGCAACATTCCAAGTAAGTTTCGATATATATTTCAATGCAACATGAATTAGTATAAGTTATATAGTTTTAGTTTAACGCTACTGATAAGTTTAAGTGGAGTAATATCTACTAGTGTTCTTACTATGAGTTTAATATGCTATTCCTGAATAAGTCCTATAAGTATTGAGTGTGTTTATAGTGTTGGGAAACTATAGCCATAATACTTTGAAAGTGATCAATAAAGGATGAGGGTATTAAGAGAAAAATCAAAAGAAACAAAGGATAACCAATGAGTTATCCAAAAGGTGAGGAATGGTACGGAGCAAAAACTATAACCATTCAATGAGTGAAAAAAGAAAAAAAAGCATAACATGAAAAATGGGTGCAAAGTACAAATCTGTACTTAAAAAAACATAAGCTTAAAAGAAAAAAAATGAGAGAAAGTGGTATGGAGCATAAAATGCGACCACTAAAAAAAGGGGAGAGTGGTATGGAGCATAAAATGCAACCATTAAGAGTGTTTTTAGCATCCTAGGTTACCTAAAAATGCCTTGAGATCAAACTTTCCAAAGTGTGCTCCTTTTGTCATTTATACTTTATACTATACTTGAGAGAAGGTAATATTCGAGTAAGCATATAACACTTACATGAAGACGCAATTCGGTTTACCCTCCATTAAGAGCAAAGGTATGCAACTAGAAAAAATAAATTGCACATTACTAATTTGTGGGAAATTTCGAACATTTACTTAAATCTTATGCAACGTGGGAATGTGGTACACACTACAATAGTCTTTTGCCAAATGGGGTACGAAATTGAATACTAATTTATACACTTCTGCTATTTTTACCTTGAGGACAAGGTAAAAGTTAGTGTGGGGGTGTGATAAGTGTATATTTACACTTATTATCATGACATTTTCAAACATAAAATGATATGGTTTGTTTCATTTTATACTTCATATAAAAGATTTCACGTGGTATGTAGTTGTTTTTGATGCAAATGAAGAAACTAGGAAAATCTTGGAAGTAAAATGAACAAAAGTGGAATTCTATGGAAAAAGAGTGAAAAATGTGCAAAAAGATGTGTGGAACTTAAGGAATTGGCAAATGATCGAAGATGTCAAAGATCGGTAGAAATCGCAAAGAGGAATCATGTGAAAAAGGCATGTCACGATCGTGACACATATATCATGGTCACGACTTGTTAACCTTCATAAAAGAAAGTTGCCAACTAAGTATTCACTGTTATGACATACATTCACGGTCACGACCTTGACTTTTTTTTGTCAACTCTTCTCTTCTTTCAATCGCCGGATAAGAACGGTCAACCACCATCAACCGCCATCAACTACCAACCGAAAAGATATCTTTTGGAAGTCAACCAATCATGAAAAGGTGCCTTTCCATTGTGGATGAGGATGAATCTTAGCATCCAATCAAAATGAAGTGATACAACTCTTCGCCAATGGACACGACTCTTCGTTTGGATAGATGCAACCCTTCACACTATATAAATAGGGTCCAAAACTCAACAATTTCATGGTGGCACATGTGGTGCATGGTTATGGCATGATTAGAAGGAATTGAATGATAGTGTGCGTGTATAGATGGAGAGTGCAATATCTAGATTTCGCTACATTCAAAGTCTTAGCGAGAAAAATTTATAAGTGATTCGATTCCTATTTCGATCACTATATTTCTACACAAATTCAAGCGTTTGTTGTATGAGTATAATTGCAAAGTAGCTATTAATAAAAGTTTTCATTCTTCAACATTCTTTGATTTAAGATTCACAAAGAATAACATCCTAGCGGAGGTTCTGTACGAGTCGAGACCGGATTCAAAGTAGACACAGGAATTGCGAGAATTGATGACTCCCATTAAAGAGTGTATACATTTTGATCAACTTTAGGTTTCACTTGCATACCTTACAACTTTGCTTTGTTTTCTACTTATACTTTCTATTTCGATGTTTATGATATGTCTATGTGTCAAAACGAGTAATTCGTTTTGCTTCATTTACATTAATCAAGTTATATGCTTTCGAGTTAACTTTAAGAGTGATTTCAGGGTTAACAAGATTGTGTATAATCATTGGATCTGTGATTATAACTCTATTTAGTGGGCTAACATTTTTGGAGTGGTAACTTGATAAATATGGCTATGTGAGAGCGACCCGTACTAAGCATAGTAATATAGTTATCCTGGTTCTTATAAGTGTCATAATTTGTTTACCCTAGATTTAGAAAAGTCATCTCATGTGTTTCTCTACAGTGAATTATTGAATATTAGGGCGTCTAGAACCTTATTTGTTGAAGTTATCTAGTGTACGAAATATTCTTGATGATTTTGCATGTTTTTCTCTGTTAAACTTGTTTGTGGGAATATCTCTATATTTTACATCTTCTCTAGTCTGTTGATTCATTTATCCATTCATCCGTCTATCATCTCAACCCCTCCAATATAAATTCTATATTTTCATTTACCCTTTACTCTTGTTGGTCTTTAGAATTGGTTCCTTTCCTATGGGATCCATATCTTTTAAAACTACATCGAAACTGTATACTTGCAGTGGTTACCATTTTTCTATTTGATAAGCGGTATTGATAGCACCTGTTCATATTTTGAACTTTTATCTTATTGGTAGAAAGATGGGGAACAAGGTTTTTGGCTTCATAAACAAAATTAAGCCCTCAAAATAAATAGAGTTAAAAGCTTGCGATCAATTGGCCTGCTCCTCAATTGTCTCATTATCCTGACCTTAAATCTTTTCGAGGGCCAGATATTCTTATAGTAGCTTGGTCATTCTGCCAACAAGTTCATGGACCTTGTTTTTAACTGTCGTAGTTCTTTCTTTGTTAATATCGATCATGTTTTACCTTTCATTGAGAGTTGGTTCATTAAATGATTCGGGTGCCAGTGCTTCCTAAATCACAGCTGATAACTCAGGAGTATCACTATATTTTAGCATATTGATGATGGGCCCTTGGCTAAATTAGCAGAGGTCAACCACGTACGTGAAGATATTAAAGTCAAGGACATCCTTTCCATTTAAGAGGATCTTTTTAGGGTGCCCTTTGTATGGAGTCTTATTAGAGCGAGTTAAGATGTTAGCCATGTTAAGCCTTTTGTGTAGAGGTTAGTGAGATCTTATTACATAATTAAAAGTTATCGGCCCTTGGCCTTGTGCTCCGAGTACTGATCCTTAGGTAAGGTGTTTTTGCATGTACTTTTGAATCTAGTCAGACCACTAGGCGGGGTTCTTTGTTCATACTAGTTTTGATTGTTACTGTTAAGAATTTGTCTAATTTTCCAAGTCCTGAGTGTATCATCACAACTGCGGACTCTTCACCTGCTACCAAGGTTACAATCTTTCCTTTGAGGGGTACTTTCACTTTCTAATGTAAAGTGGAAGGCACTCCACCTAAGGCGTAGAACCAAGGATGGCCTAACAACAATGAGAAGGTCACATGTATATCAATGACGATGAAATTTGTATTTGATTCCACTTCCCCTACCTTTACCAAGGCTTCGAGTGTACCTAGATTTGACCTTGTGGAATCATTATAGGCACTTATCACTATGTCAGATCTTTTCATCATCTCTTTGCTCAATGGCAAATAGGGTAATATTATCTTTAAGTTATGTTCATTACCGATCCATCATCAACCATAATGCACGGCATGACTCTACCAAGTATTTTGATGAGAAGGTAAAGCACATAGTTATGGTTATGCCTGTCACTAGATAAGTCTTGGGTGGAAAGAGTGATGTTAGTTGACCTTAGCATAAGTTGTATCAATACACATACCTCTTCTGGGGTGGCTAAAGATGAGATTTCAACTTCCATTGACCTTTTAATGAAAGCTAGGCAATGGGCTTTAGACTTCGTTAGGAGCTCCCAAATACTCATCTTGGTGGAAGTTGTCTTAAATTGATCCACAATGGGATCTTCTATGTTTTCCTTTTCCTTTGAAAGGGGGGTGTCAAGTTGGTTGGTATTTCCATTGAAAGGGTTGTTTGATTGGTATACCCGTCAACTTTGGGTGATGTGGTGGGTTTGTGTTCACCACTTTTCTACTGATAAGTTAAATAATTTATTCACAAGATTTGCTATATATTAATGGTGCCAAAAACTTGTTCACGTAAAGTATATGTGTTAACAGTACCTCTTATCAAATAGAAAAATGATGATAACTGCAAGTATACAGTTGCGATGTAGTTTCAAAAGATATCGAACCCACAGGGAAGGAACCAAGTCTAAAGATCAATAAGGAAAACAGAATAAAGAAAATAAAATATTTTTGGATTTTAGTTAGGAGGATTAGAATGAAGAATGGATAGATATATGTATGGAAGACTAGAGATTCTAAATATATAGATTTTCCCTATGAAATAAGTATAGCAGAGAAAACATGCAACTTCAACAAAGATGTTACAATTCACTAAGCTAATCTAATAGACTCGGTTCAAAACACCCAGATGTTCAATTATTCACCGCAGAGCAACACATGAAATAAGTTTTCTAAACCTAGTAAAAATGAATTAAGATAATTATATAAACCTGGACAACGTCAATACTATACTTAGTACTGCTCTTAAATAGCCACATTTAACAAGTTACCATTCCAAAAATTTTAGCTCACTAAACAGCATTATATCACAGATCCAGTGATTATACATGATATTGTTAACCCCGAAACTACTCTTAAAATTAACTCTAATGCCTATAACTTGATTAATATAAAAGACTTAACATGAAATACGCATTATGACACATAGACATATCATAAACTTTGAAATAGAAAGTATAAGTAGAAAGCAAAGCAAAGTTGTAAGGTATGCAAGTGAAAGCTAAAGTTGATCAAA
>CATIWQ010315121.1:0-13264 GCA_949673415.1 Euphorbia schlechtendalii
ATTGGATCTGTGATATAACGCTATTTAGTGAGCCAACATTTTTGGAATGGTAACTTGCTAAATGTGGCTATGTGAGAGCGACCCGTACTAAGCATAGTATTGACGTTGTCCAGGTTTATATAATAGTCTTATCTTGTTTGCACTAGGATTAGAAAAGTTATTTCATGTGTTGCTCTGCAGTGAATCATTGAACATCTGAGTGTTTTGAATCGAGTCTGTTAGATTAGTTTAGTGAGTCGTAACATCTTACTTGCATGTTTTCTCTTCTATACTTGTTCGTAGTGAAAATCTATGTATTTAGAGTCTCTCATCTATCACATCTATATTTAATCAACCTTTCATTCTAATCTTCCTATCCAAAATTCTCAATTCTATTTTTATTTTCTTATTTTCACTTTCCCATATTTATCTTTAGAACTGGTTCCTTCCTTGTTGGTTCCATATCTTTTAAAACGACATCGCAACTGTATACTTGCAGTTATCATCATTTTTCTATTTTAATAAGAGGTATTAACAACACCTACATTTTTCGTGAACAAGTTTTTGGCATAATTATTTAAGGATAAGCCTTATGAAATGTTTGTAGCCAAGTATCACGAACAAGTTCTTGGAACCATTAGTTATTAAACTTATTAGTGGAAAAGTGGCGAACACCATGCTCTTCACGAATCTTAGTGCAGACACTTGAATGTACACACTCATGATATTGTTTTAATGTCACTCATACTTAGGACTTAGCTGACATCTGAGATCGTGTCACCTTAGGACATCCTAATACCGTCTAGAATCATGTAGCATCATTTAACCCAAGTTTTAGCACAATGTCTACATGATATCTGACTCTTAAGATAAACCTACCCAAATCCTTATGCGATGTCCACTTGGCATCCAACTTATAGCCTTGTCGGGGCAACTATACACACCAAAAGCCTACATGAGGCAAACATGAACACAAATGATATTTTAGTTGATGTCTTAACCTAGGTAAAACTTACCCCCAAAACCCTACTTTTCACCAAAAATACTCATGCATCACTACATACCTTTTGTGATGATGTCCACTGACATCCAAGACCTTGCCCCAATGGGGTAAAAGAACCAAAACATTCATCTATATGCTGCATATGGTAGTTATTTCCATACATTTTTGTATCATTTTTTGTTAGGGTATGTCACTCTAGTCACCCGAACACCAAGAGAACTAACTTTAGTTCTCAAACCTTTGACTTATCACCACACAGGTAATTAGGTCACTTCATTTCACATTGTCCCTAGGATAGAGTATGAATCTCAAAACCAATGGACCTTCATTTATCGCATGGACTAACAATTATGCTCTTTTTATGTGTGATGTCTATCTCGCATCATGGCATGCTAACCTTTTTCCTCAGCCATAACATTAAACATTTCACGCATCAATCACACATCATGATCTTACATGCATTTCCTAACCATCTCCGTGTGTATTTCAGCCAGGAAGAAGCTGGTTTACTAGAAGGCTTGGAACAGGGCTTCTCATCGGCTAATCCGCAACTCCCTAACTACGGCTCACCTAGAAGGAGTTTCGTACATCGACTCTAGCTCAGATTCAAAATAAAACACTCTATGTAGCTTCCGTATCATGGCTCATCAACAAGTGATTAGGCTCTCGGGGCAGGATAGAACCCACAAGCCAACTAATCATCGGTGAGCATCAAGATTGCTACTGCAATGAATGCCTTTGCCAATAGTGACCAGTTTCTATCAATCCTCAATCGTCACACTAGAACTGGACATCCCGAGCAGAGGGTAAATGATGTAGTGCCAAATGTCGGTGGCACAATCCTACCGGGGGGACCATCATCTTCCGCTGCTGTATTTCTGAGTTCTGCAACAGTCACCCCTAACTTCCATCAGTTCGGTTCTGGGTAGGGTCAGTCGTAGATAATGTATGAGCCACATGTGGGTAGCCAATTCTTCTCGGGGTAGCCGGGGCATGCTTCATTCGTACCAAGGGGGGTAGGACCTTTAGAAATCAAGCCCTCTTCTAATTACATTCCCTTTATTCAAGGGGTGGCTCAGCCCACAATGCCCAGCTGGGGTGGACCTTCTCAAACTTTTTAGGGTCAAGGGTATTTCTACCCGAGTTCATAGTATGGGGGCTTGTTAGAGACCCCAAACAGTATCCTTCAACAGCCTGGAATGGCTGAACTCTGGAGATAGTTCTTAGCCACTCATGTGTAGGGGCAGAGGGATGCGATCCCGATGCAACCCATAGTTGGGGATGAAGATACTTTGCCACCGACCTTTGCTATGCTCTAGTTTGAAAAGTACATGGGCAATATAGATCCTCGAACGTATATCATGTATTATCAGAACGTGATGACGGCTTTAAGGATCATTGACCGTATGATGGCCAAATTGTTCATCATCACGTTGGGAAGCCCCGTAAATGAATGGTACAGTCATTTACTGATAAATGTAGCCTATGACTGGGGACATCTGTCCCAGGTAATGGTGGACCACTATGGGTTCAATACTATGATAATCTCTACTATGCAGAATCTGGAGGTAGTGAAGCAAATATCGGGGGAGAGCTTCAAGCCCTATTTTGAGAGATGGATGGTTACGCAAGTGCGTTTACAGTCCCGCCTATCTTTACCAGAGATGATCGTAAAGCTCTTAGATGGTGCACTGCCATCTTACCGGAAGAGGCTGGGGTTTGAGACTTTCCTTAGTTATCAAGAAGGTTTTGTGCGGGTTGAGAAGATAGAGCACTATGATGCCATGGAGGTGGAAACGGGGTAATAGGTTGCTAAGCCCTATTACAGGAAGAATGGTTCCAACCCGGTGCAGGTGAAGGTGAAGCAACCGGTGGTGCAATTGGTGAATGAGGAGAAGGTAGCCGACGTTAGGTTGCCAAAGCAAGAATATCATGGCATCTCACCATATGCTGCTAATTTGGGATTCTTGTTCACCAAGCTATGCGAACTTAATCAGTTGGAGAGCTTGAAGAAGCATGTCCCTCCCAAGCCAGAAGAGAAGAACAATTATTGCTATTATCATGTGGCCGTGGGACATCGCACAAATAACTGCAAGGAGCTGTTAAAAGCTATTCAGAAACTGGTGGCTAATAAGGTCATCCATGAGCCTGCACTTAAGCCCAGCACGAAGAACAACCCTTTGCCAAATTTTGAGGTGAGGGTAGGAATGATTAACTCAAGGCTAGAAGGGTGGAAGGTCCTGAGCTGCCTGTCTGAAGGGCTTGGAGAATTTGTGATGATGGTTGGGTTGGGAAGCGATCCTAGTCAAGTTTTGAAGATGCTGGAGGAAGAGTCGAACCGTCGAGGGTGCGGGGGTAAGATTAAAGCTATTGAGATCAACTTTACTGGGATGTCGATATTTACCGGCCATAAACCTATGTCACTTCGTGTAGGGAGAGAACATTCAGGAGGAGCATCGGCTGGTAAAGGAGAGGAGTATGTGATGGCGATTGAGTCGGGGATGGACTCATACGACGTGATGGAGATGCTTGAATCTGATTCAAGCAATCGAGTGATTAGAGAACGGGAAGAAGTCCCGAGGGCTAGTTTTAGCTTAACCGGTATGTCGATCTTTGACGGGAATGAAGCACCGTCTTCCCACTTATCCAAGTTTTATATCCTTTATCGAGCATAGGGCCTGTCTCAAAGTATGATAGCTACACTGTTTTCGTGCTCACGGGAGGAAGCTGGAGATCACTTACGAGGGGACTAACAAGGTCAAGGAGTTAAAGATCAACCTCATGCTTCAAGAGTTTGAGTTGTTCCAGATGGGCGCTAGCGAGGGTATTCAATCTATGAATACCGGGTTAATTAATATCATTAATGAACATAAGAAATTAGGTAAAGAATTCACTAGAAAGGAGATGGTGAAGAAGATTCCTAGAGTTCTCACTATTGAGTGGGATGCTAAGAATAGCACCATCGAAGAGGCTCATGATCTAAACACCTACATCTATGATGAGCTGATAGGAAGCTTGCTAACTTTGGAAATTCCCTTGAGGAAATATAATGATGACTCCAAAAGGAGTAAAGGCTAGGAGAAAGAGGGCAGAGCCATTATCCTAAAAGTTAACTCATTTGAAGAATCAACGAGTAATGATTCAGATGAGCAAATATCACTTCCGATGAGGTGATTTTAGCGTTTCATGAAGAAGGATGGGAAACACAACAAGAAGAAGTTTCACAGTAAAACCAAGTCAACTCAGTACCGGCATGGAGCTGAGGAAGGAAATAAGAAGGCATAAACAAGACACCAATGTTTTGGTTATGATGAGAAGGGTCATATTCAGTGGTCCAATCATAAATCTAAAAAGGAAAGATTCAAGAAGAGTTTCATAAAGAAAAATGAGGAACTTGCTTCCACCTGGAGCGATTTTGAGGAATCTTCATCATCAGATGAAGAAGCTACCAAGTCCGCCAACCTATGCTTGATGGCGATTGAGAATTAAATGGGCGAGAGTTCAACATCTACTTCCACGAGCAATTCATCTGCTATTGACTCTGAAGCTGAGCATAACAAAGGGAAGAATGAATAAATTAAGGTACATCTTGAAACCCCTTAGTGAATAGAAGAGTTCGCCCAGGTACTCTTTGATGTGATGAAGCTGACTAATAAGTTTGGCAAAACATCAAAGAGATAGTGAGGAGAATTGAAGACCCGAAATATAGAATTGCTTCCTTATCTCTTGATATCAGCTTTCTTCAAGAAAAAGATGAATATCATGAATGTCATAATAGCAAACTCACTAAAATATTAGATGAATTGACTGCTGAGATAACAACTATAAAAGAAAGAACGAGTTCCTCCACTAATTAATAGTCCATCTTCGAGTAACCAAAATTGCAATTCTAAGAGGAAGAATTCCTCTATAAAGAAGAAAGTGAGCCAGCCCAAAACAAGCCGTATGTGGATTTTATGGAAAAGCTGGATATGCCATAGTAATATGTAAGCATAAAAATGATTATTATGACGTATGAATAAGTTAGATACCTGTGACTTGATTGGTGGTCGGGAGAGCAAAGCATGAGTCACTTGATCTAACTCACTCTTAGCTAGAAACCCCTCTTGTCTTAAAGCATTGCTAACAATGAAGGACCCAACTCGAAAGTATGGGTACCTAAGAAAATGAAACTGTTTACAGGTGAGCCTAAGATCCGCTGATGACACTAGAATGTGGTATTTGGATAGCAGATGCTCTAGTTATATGATGGGAGAAGAAAGTTAGTTCATCTCATTAGAGTGTAAAAGAAATGGGAGTGTCAGCTTTGAAGATAACCAAAAAGGGAAGATTGTTGGATGTGGTACAGTCAGTGTTTATCCTTCAATCGAAGAAGTGTCTCTACTCAAAGGACTAAAGTTCAACTTTGTAAGCGTATCCCATCTTTGTGACAAAGGCAGGAAGGTTACATTTGATTCAGTAGGTTGCTTAGTTATTGACTATAAGACTAACTCAACTATAATCTTTGCTCCTAAAATTAATAATGTGTATATGATTGATTTATCCCCAGGCTCCACTAATGATTTTCTTATATCTAAGGAATATAATTCATGGCTTTGGAATATAAGGTTAGATCATATAAGTATGAACATTCTATCTAAATTAGCCAAACAGCAATTAGTTGTGGGTTTACCCAGTATTAGCTTTGAGAAAGATAGATTGTGCTCAACTTGTCAGCTTAGTAAGCAAGTTAAAAAGTCATTTAGGTCTATAAACAATGTAATGAATAAGAGATCGTTGGAACTCCTCCACCTTGATCTCTTTGGTCTTGTTCAACCTATGAGCATGGGAAGAAAAAGATTCTCATTAGTGGTTGTGGATGACTTAATGAGATTCACTTGGATAGTCTTGCTCAGTAGCAAAGATGAAACCTGTGAGTCGTTTATCAAACTTAGTAACCATATAATGAATTAAATAGGAACTAAAATTAGTAGAATCCAAAGTGATCAATGGATGTGAATTTGAGAACTTTCATTTTGAAGAATTCTGTTTAGCTCATGGCATTGACCATAGTTGTAGAAAGGAAGAATCGAACCATAGTTGAAATGGCTCGATCCATGCTGAGTGATACCAATCTACCAAAATAATTTTTGGGAGAATTTGTTAACACATCCTATTATATCTTGAATCAGGTTTTAATTCGCCCCATTCTTGAGAAAAACCCTATGAGCTTTGACGAGGGCGCAAGCCTAAGATTGGCCATCTAAGATTTTTTGACCGTAGGTGCTTCATTCTAAACACCAAGGAGCAGCTAGGTAAGTTTGATCCAAAGGCTGATGAAGGTATCTTTCTAGGTTAATCAATTAACAGTAGGGCATATAGAATATATGTTAAGAGAATCGGCTTATTAGAGGAGTCTATGCATGTAGATTTTGATGAAACTAACAATGCAAACAAACGACCATCTGATGAAGACAAAGGTGTTAGCCAACAAGAAAATAAACTTAACATGCCACTCTTTGTGCTTCCCAACCCAGAAGAAGAGCTAAAAGTTGAGGAATTCAAAGATGACAAAGATCTTTCAATCAACTTCAACAAAGTAGAAGATGAACCTCAGCCTCAACAACCCAACATAGAGACTCCTATTGTATATCTGAGTCTTCCAAGAGAGATTAGACCTCTTCGTAATCACCCACTCTAAATCATTGTAGATGATGTTCATAATCTAGTGATGATGCGAGTTTTGCTTAGCAGGATGATGAGCCATCCAGC
The DNA here is from genome assembly GCA_949673415.1 of Euphorbia schlechtendalii. NCBI lineage: Eukaryota > Viridiplantae > Streptophyta > Magnoliopsida > Malpighiales > Euphorbiaceae > Euphorbia > Euphorbia schlechtendalii. The sequence continues at coordinate 6,734 of CATIWQ010315121.1, forward strand.
TTTCATCTCATTGATTTAACCTAAGAAGTTTGAAGATGCAGAAGGAGATGATTATTGGATGATCACGATGCAAGAGGAATTGGATCAATTTAAGTGTAATGATGTTTAGGTTCTAGTTCCTAAGCCCAAAGAAAAATCAATTATTAGCACCAAATGGGTTTTCAAGAACAAGCTTGATGAAGATGGCGTCGTTGTCAGAAACAAGGCCAGGATTGTTACTCAGTGCTGCAACTAGCAAGAAGGCATAGATTATGATGAAACCTATGCTCCTGTAGCTCAGCTTGAAGCGATTAGGATCCTCTACGCTTTTGCATCTCATATGAACTTTAAGTTATTTCAGACGGATGTCAAGAGTGTATTCTAAAATGGCTTCATTAAAGAGCAAGTATATCTTCGCCAGCCTCCAAGATTTGAAGATCTGAAGAATCCTGAGCATGTCTTCAAATTGAAGAAAGCTCTCTACAGATTGAAGCAAGTTCTTAGATCTTGGTATGAGAGGCTGACCAGTTTCCTAATCAGTAAAGGCTATGAAAGAGGAAAAGCAGATACGACTCTGTTTATCTGGAAAAAGAAGGAAAATGTGTTGCTTGTCCAAAACTATGTGGATGATATCATTTTTGGAGAAATTGATGAGAAGCTATGCAAGGAGTTCGACAAGCAAATGAAGAGTGAATTTGAAATGTCAATGATGGGAGAGCTCAACTTTTTCCTTGTATTACAAATCAAGCAAAGGGAAGTTGAAATTTTCATCAACCAAGCTAAATATGCTAAAGAAACTTTGAAGAAGTTTGATATGGAGCATTTGAAGCCAATACCCACTTCCATGGCCACTAACACAATCTTGAGTAAGGATGAAGCTGGTATGCCAGTTCACTGCAAGTTTTACGGAGATATTATTGGTTCTCTCCTTTACTTAACAACTAGTAGGCTTGACATACAATATTCGTTGTGCTATTGTGCATGTTATCAAGATGACCCCAAAGAATCTCACATAATAGTTGTGAAGAGAATTCTCTGGTACTTGCAAGGTTCAATTGATGCAGGTCTATGGTATCCCAACAACTCGGATTTCACTCCTAGAGGATTCACAAATGTAGAATATGGAAGAGATAAGCTAGATAGGAAAAGCACCACTTGAGGATGTCATTTCCTTGGAGAATGCAATGTCTCATGGTATAACAAGAAGCAAAATTCTATTACAATAAGTACAACTGAAGCTGAGTACATGGCAGCAAGAAGTTCCATAACATAACTGCTATGGATTAAGTAGCAACTTGAGGATTATGGTATAAAGTCAAAATGCCTCAAAGTTATATGTGTTAACAAGAGCGCAATTGACCTATCCAAGAATCCAGTTGAACATGATAGGATGATGCATGTCAATATTAGACTTCCCTTCATAAAAGATCATGTGGTAAGGGGAGATGTCAAACTAGAGTATGTTCCTTCAGAAGAACTGAGAGCTGACATATTCACCAAACCATTAGGAAAGGAGCAATTTAATATTCTTAGGTAGCTAATTGGAATGGCGAAATCCATGTGAAGAAAAATTCAAGAAAAATGGTTGAGTGTTGAAAATCAAGTCTCAACTCAGCTCAATGAGGTAACATGTATTTAACCTCGTTAACTTTTTAAAGTAACTCTGTGAGTTTAGTTTCACTGTTAAAACTCGAAAGCTACTTTATTGAACTGACGCTTTGAATTGGAACCATCCAAAATCAAAACTCACCATTTTACTAAGTCAATTAAATCCTTGTTCATCTCAGCATTTCAACTTGGTCTTGGTTTGGGAGAGCGCTAAGTATCATCTTGCAAGTTGAAGAGCCTATATAAGAGGCAGTTTGCTGGAGATAGAAGGTTACCTACAATTTTGAATTCTCAAGCGATTCTTGCAAAGAACCCTAATTTCTACACTTTCAAATTCTCTCAACCTGCAAATGGTGAATACCAAGAAAACTCTGTTCTTCAAGGCGCTTGCAAGAAAAATATGTTTGTGCTCATAGATGGCACTGCGAAGAAAGTAGTCCTACCCCATAAAACTATTTTTGTAGAACCCAAGTTAATAGTACCTCATAGTACTTAAAAGTTATGGAAAAAGCAAACTAACTAGGATAGTGAAATTAATTTAGTACTAAGTATACTCTTAATTAATGAAGTTGACTTGAGTTTGTTTAAGTGAAAATAACTAAGTTTGCTGAGTAATTAATTAAGTTACGACTTAGAGAAGGAAAAGATGAGTCTATTCTGTGTACTATGTTATTTAGAAGAATATCTACTCAGTTGTGTTGAGTTAGCTTTTATTAATTAAAAGCTAAACTGTTTGACACTTAGAGAATTAAATGACACTTGAACTACTAATGTTTTCTGTGAGAGATAGAATATTCTTTAGTTGCCTTTCAGGTTAAAAAGCACTGAAATTAAAGAAGATTTCCAGTAGTCCTCATAAGATAAAAGGTGTCAGTACGGAATGTCGGGATTCCCTCACAAAAGTCCAAGGCAAAAGGAATTCTTTATCATGCATCGTTTCTCAGTGTCTCTACGCAACTCTAACAACGTCAGCAATGTCAACCAATCTGAGGATTCCATGATGCATTCTCGTGTGCCTCTCTCAAACTAAATTACTTGAAGATAAACAAGATTTTATCAACGGCATTTTATCACGCCTCAATGTTTAAATTTCTATCTCTAAACGTCCTGGAATCTATCTCCAACGGGAAGATTCGAAAGATATGAAGAGAAGAGAAATTGAAGAATAAAGAGCCTGAAAAGTTTTCAATGGCTACTTCGTAAAGCTTCAAGTATAAATAGAAGGTTGAAGCAGACGTTCAAACTTGGTGAATCACCTCGAATTTCTTTAAGAGCTGAAAATTTACGCGATTACTCACAGCTTCAAGAAATTCTAAATTAAAGCAATCAACAAACAATCATTTCAAATCTGTTTGTAATAGAGAAATCAAATACTTAGATTTAACATTGTAAGGATACAATGTTTTACAAGTTGAATTCAGTTCTCATTTTCATATTCAAATCAGAGTGTTAGTTTGGGAAGGGTACCCAAACTGAGTTGAGTGGTAGTTTGAAAGAAAGGTACTTTCTATAAAAACTATGTCTACCCGCCTTAAAGGCTGCTCCGCTAAGTAAGGAATGAACACTAGTGGATTAAAGCTCAGAGAAGGTATCAGGGGACTGAAGGTAGGCACGGGGTCGAACTAGGATAAATTCAATTGTTGAAGTTCTGAACTTTCGGTTTAGGTATTATTGTGTCCAGCTATCTCTGTTAAGTGTCTTGCTTGAAAAACCAATCCTAGCTGAGTAGAGTACTCAACAAGAGATTGTTGATAAACTGTACCAGCGAAGTTGAGCAGTTTATAAGTTTTTATATCAACTCAACACGCATATAAAAACTTAACTATGTTAAACAATTTTTATAAATCTTAAAAAGTATCTAAGATTCACATTCACCCCCCTCTGTGGTTTTTTACAAGCTGTTTAAGGACCAAAAAGTGGTATCAGAGCTAGTGCTCAACTTATTAACTAACTGTCGTTGAGTTTCGATCCATAAATGGCTTACAACAACTTCAGTTCTGGCTCAGGTCAGGCAGTTCTCTTAAAGAAGAGAATATCTATTACAAGGCCACCTCTTTTTTATTGTAATCATTACATGTTTTGGAAAAATCGCATGAAAAACTTCATTCAATCGTAAAGCATGCAGGCTTGGCCCCAGTATTCCCACTCTTGTGAGGAATGGAATTTGTATCCCAGTAGATCTAGAGGATTACGACAATGCTGACCTGAGGTTTCTCAAGGAGAATGCCGCAGTGATTAACTACTTACACTATATGATAGATCTTACTGAGTTTAACAAAGACTCAAGATGCAATACAACATAAGAAATCTGGAAAAAGCTGGAGATTACCTACGAGGCGATAGATAAGGTCAAGGAGTGGAAAATCAATGAGCTGATAGGCACCTTGCTGACTCTTGAGATGTGTCTGAGGAAGTATTCTGATGACTCCAAGAGGAGTCGTGGCAAGGATAGAGAGGGAAAGGCCATTGTCTTGAAAGCTAATTCATCGGAGGAGTCCACCAGCTATGACTCTGATGAGAAAATGGCCCTTCTGACCAGGTGTTTCAAATGCTTCACGAAGAAGGATGGGAAGTTTGAGTAGAAGAAGTTTCCTGCTAAAAACAAGTCAACTCAGCACTGATGTAGAGCTGAGGAAGGATTAAAAAAGGATCACAATAAAGACATCAAGTTCTTTGGCTATGGAGAGAAAGACCATATTCAATCCATCTAACCTAAGGCGAAGAAGGACATATTCAAGAAGAGTTTCAACAAGAAAAATGAGGCACTTGCTGCCACACAGAGTGACTCAGAAGAATCCTCGTCATTTGATGAGGAAGCAACTGATTCAACCAACCTCTATCTCATAGCCATCGAAAATCAAAGGGGCGAAGGCTCAGCATCTACCTCTGGTAGAAATCCTTTTGTTGCTGACTCTGAAGCTGAGCATAACAAGGGAAAAGCTCCTAAAGTTGAGGTACATCCTAAAATTCCCTTATCTATTGAAGAATTTCCACAGGCTCTCTTTGATGTTATGAAACTGACTAACAAGTCGATGAAAAACATCACAGAGCTAGTGAGGAGAAGTGAAGACTTAGAAGACATTGTCACTTCCTTATCTCTTGATATCCGCTTTCTTCAAGAAAAAGGTTAATATCAAGATTGATATCCGCTTTGAAGAAGAAACAGGATCCTCCTCTAACTAACAATCAACCTCTGAATAACCAAACTCGCAATTCTAAGAGGAAGAATTCCTCTAAAAAGAAGAAAGCGAGCCAGTCCAAAGCAAAAATGGTGTGTGGTTATGTGGAAAAGCTTGACATGCCACAGTTATGTGTAGGTATAAAAATGGTATTATGACGAGTATGACTGGTACAATTTAAGCACTGCTAATAAGGGAGGACCCAGCTCAAAGGCATGGGTACCTAAGAAAATGTAACTGTTTTGCAGGTGAGCCTTAGATTCGTTGATGACTCTCGAATGTGGTATTTGAATAGTGGATGCTCAAGGCATATGACGGGAGATCAAAGCTAGTTCATCTCATTGGATCGTAAAAGAAATGGAAGTGTCAGTTTTGGAGATAACCAGAAAGGGAAGATTGTGGGTTGTGGCACTGTCGGTGTCTCTCCTTCAATCGAAGAGGTTTCTCTAGTTAAAGGTCTAAAGTTCAACTTGCTTAGTGTAGCCCAACTTTGTGAGAAAGGTAGAAAGGTTATATTCGACTTAGTGAGATGTTCAGTAATTGATTGTAAGACTGATTCTACTATTCTCTTTGCTCCTCGAATCAATAATGTATATATGATTGATTTATCCCCTAGCTCCACTAATGTGTAATTTGTGCCCAAGGAGGATAATTCGTGGCTTTGGCACATAAAGTTGGGTCATTTAAATATGAATATTCTGTCTAAACTAGCTAAAATGAAATTAGTTGCCTAGCATCAGCTTTGAAAAGTACAAACTCTGCTTAGCTTGCCAGCTAGGTAAGCAAGTTAAGAAATCTTTTAAGTCAATTAATCATGTAGTAACTAAGTGACCGTTGGGGCTCCTCCACCTAGATCTTTTCAACCTAGTTTAGCCTATGAGCATGGGTGGTAAGAGATTTTTGTTGGTAGTTATGGATGATTTCAAGAGATTCACTTGGGTAGTCTTGCTGAGTAGCAAGGAAGAGAGATATGAATCTTTTGTCAAGCTCAGTAACTGGATAATGAACAAAATAGGAACTAAAATCAGTACAATCAAAAGTGATCATGGACGTGAATTCGAGAACTTCCATTTCGAAGAATTCTATTCAATGCATGGCATTGACCACAACTTCTCTTCTCCCTATATGCCTCAACAAAATGGGGTTATTTAAAGGAAGAATAGAACCATAGTTAAAATGGCTTGATCCATGCTGAGTGATAATAATATGCCAAAGTACTTTTGGGGAGAAGCTTTTAACACAACCTTTTATATCTTGATTCGGGTTTTAATTTACCCAATTCTTGAGAAGACACCCCATTTGGTGAGGGTGTAAGCTTAAGATTGGTCATCTCAAATCATTTAGCTGTTGGTGCTTTATTCTAAACACCAAGGAGCAATTAGGAAAGCTTGATCCTAAGTCTGATGAAGGTATCTTTCAGGAATACTCAACTAATAGTAGGGCATATAGAATATATGTCAAAAGAACCAGCCTCATAGAGGAGCTGTGAGCACGGGATTTTGTACCAGCTCGCGCGTTCAATGATGATGGCTTTTCGGGAAATTTATCCTCGAATCACACAATTTTCGACCATCCGACGATCTTCATATGGGAATCCTCCTAGGACGATTTACATTATTTAACTAAAAAAAAAAAAAAAAAGACATGAGAGTCTCGCGCGAGGCTGCACAAGGCAGCCCGCGCGAGACAGCCTCGCGCAAAGCTGCGCGAGGCAGCCCTCGCGGGAGACTCCCGCGAGGGCCTTTGGCCACCCTCGCGGGGGACT
>CATIWQ010315150.1:0-11981 GCA_949673415.1 Euphorbia schlechtendalii
AAACCATGGTCGAATATCTCAAGACACCACTGATTGGACCCAAGCTCCCCACTTCTGCCAAGGGTTGCTCTATCGTGATCTTAATGGTTTTTCTAATTATCGTTTTAGATAGCTTTGTAGCTTAGTTTTCTTCCGTTTTTCATTTCCTTTGTTTCTTGTTTTAAACTTTTATATTTTTTCAATAAAGCGTTAGGGGGGTTGTTGGTAGTGGGGAAGGGCGGGTCCCCCATGGTGTTTGTTCCTTGGCCTGCCTTCGGGTGTGGGCCGTAAGCAACGCTTTCACTGAGGGACTAATGTCACCCTTGCTACTTTCTTCCTGGCCCTAATCTTATTTAAAAAAAATAACAAATGTCACTACACTAACTTAATTGGTAATTGATTCAGTTGATTCTATCATGAACATTAAAAGGCTTACAAAACTCCGGGACAGCACTCTAGGTTGTGATTGATTGCATGATACATGTTAAACAACTATTAAGTTTAGTTAATTGCGTCACGTGAATATCCAGTATTAATTTGATTATTGAACATTTTAAAATGTGATGTTTCGAAAATCCACATAACTTGCTTCAAATAATACAATCATAGGGCAAATGAATGCACTGTTTGCATGTTGATGGGGAATGACCTTTTAAAAGGCAAATGGGAAGTATACACTGATTAAGTTTATGTAGAAGGGCTCCTAACATGTTTAGCTAAGTATGTAAATGTATTTTTATTGGATGCAAAAATATGAATGTAATATATATATATATATATATATATATATATATATATATATATATATATATATACACACACACACACACACACACACACACACACACACACACACACACACACACATACACACCCAAACCCTAGCAGAGAGATGGTGATCCCAAGGTCCACCACCGCCAACCACAACCGCCTCCCCTACCCCTCAGTTCATCTGCTCCCATCCCCTCCCTCAACCACATATCAGCCTTATGACACCCTACCCCTCATCTGAACTCTAGCCCCCAATCTAAACCTGCAAAAATTTACTTTGAAAACTACCTTAACTCTCATGATGCCTCGACCTTGCGTGTGATCTTTGCAAAATATGGAATAATTGAACTGGTGTACACAACCTAAAAGCATAATGCTAAGAACTTGAACTTTGGTTTCGTAACACTCGATGGCTCGATTCCCCTTCATGAAGCCCTATACTGATTGAATGGAATCACCATAGGTTTTATTCATCTCTGGGCCTATAAAGCGAAGTATGATCGTAACTCTGATTGCAAGGTTTCCACCCGTCATAGCCACATCCCTGCAAAACATTCCCCCCATACATATTTCATGAATCCCCTAGAGCTGATCGATCTTACACTAAAGTGGTTTCGATGAAGGAAAAAAATTACGATGTGAAGCTTGATAATACGTTTGAATCGACAGATTGGGCAACGTTCTCTTACATTGCACAGGTCAGGGACTTGTCATTAATTCCACGAATATCAGATATTGTCAAGAGCTGTAATTTTGTAGCTAAATTTATTGCACCCCTTGGTGGTAATCAAGTTCTCTTCTCATTCTTTTCAAAAGATGCGTTGGTGGAATTCGTTAATAATAACTGGTTTTATCTCAATGATTTGATTTCTGAGGTTTCAAAATTTGATTCATGCTACGTTCCAAAAGAATGTTTAGTTTATGTAGATTTTCTAGGATTGCCATCGACAATGATTATGATGGATTTGATTCGGCACTTAACTAGTTTAGTTGGTAAACTTGTTCATATTAATTTCGATTTTGATTCGTCGAACAAGCTCGATGTGATCTCTTACCTAACCTCGATCCCTCTTGGTTTTTCAAACCATGATTGTAAGCTATAGTCAGGGAATTCACAATATCGTACCACTATCAATTATCGCCAAGCAGTGGCATGCACAGCTTACATCGCCAACCTTATCTCGGAAGTTTCAGTCAGCTCGGAAGACTCCTTGTCTGCAGCAAACCGTATTGTCAGTGTTGCCCCCTCTTCGTCCAACCACTAGAACTATTTGGATGATGAATTGGTTATTGAACCAATCGAGAACTACAACCAATAGCTAGTACAACCCCATTCTAGTAGCAAAAACGTAGATATGGTAATCGAAACATAAATGAGTAACACAATATCCTTGGAAACGGATATCCCTAACATGAACCAAATTTTTCTCTTATCTTATAATGTCCCTTCCGATGAGAACAGTCTGACATTTACCATTGGTTCTAAGTTAGGTCTGTTATAAAGGCACCATTCTTAATGCCATGGACTCGGTTTCAGCTTCCTAAGGTCAGAGGAACTCCTGGGTTTTATTACCTTCTATGTCTTTAAAGTTCTTTAGTTGGAATTGTGGGTTATGTAATAGAGCCAAGCAAGGTTTTTTTCATTTGAATATCCAAATATATAATGTGCACATCCTGGTTCTCGTTGAAGCGAAAGCAAGCTCTATTTTGGAACAAGTTGTTTGCTCCTTTTGAGGATATAATAACCATGACTATCATTACTTACCATCTTCAAGGTCATTTTATTCGATCATCGGAGAGATGGGTGCCCCTCCATGTCACGGGTTCTTCGATGGATTACTATCTAATTTCTCTCTATGGCTCAAACATGGGTGATAAGCGTGCTATTATGTGGTAAGAATTGCTACCAATTATTTAGGAATATCAGAATTTGCTAATTTGTGAGGATTTTAACGAAGTGTTAACTGCTTCGGAAAGATCGAGTGGGAGATCTTCGGTGAGCATGGTCTCATTTCAAGACTTTATTTTTGAAAGTGAACTTCAGGACTTACCCTTCCATGGCCAGAATCACACATGGTATAATATCATGTCTTTCTCGCAAATCGACCATGTCTTAGCTTCTTGTGATATCTTGGACTTATAACCTTCCATGTCGATATCAACCTTGGATTTAACACTACCCAGGCCACCTAGCTATTTTATTTAACTCCCAGGCCTCTCCCTCATTAGGTGTAAGGCCTTTTCGATTGCTTAACTTGTGGTGGGAGAACCCGTCATTTCTGCCATTTATTAAAGGTAAATGGGCTGCAATTTGTGCTGAAAATGACATCAGAGACGTGTCATTTAAACTCCGGTAGATGGGTAAGGAAATAAAGCCTTGGAACGCATCTAACTACGGGCTACTCGAGAAAAGGGTTAGGGATCAAGAAGTGGCTATTCTCAATCACACTTCAAGCGAGGTTCCATGGCCTCTCTTGCCTAAGTCACCATACCTTCTCCGCGCTGCAAAGGACACACTTTATCATCTTTGCAAAAATCTTGAGAGCCTTCATCATCAACAATCGAGAGTCTAGTGAACTCTATTGGGGGACAATAACACTTCATTCTTTCACCGACTGACCTCGGCTCATAACCAAAATAATCGAATTATGCAGCTAGATGCAAACAGAGAGACGATTATGGATATAAATGAGATTACTAGGGAGATTCAGTCATATTATGGTAACCTTTTCACTCCTACCCCAGCAGTCCCATTTTCACTTCAACAGCTACCATTTAATCGAGTTACGAGGGAATAAAATGTGTGTTTAGTTGCCCCCTTTATGGTCGATGAAGTTTGGAATTCCGTATGTGATTATGGGGAGAATAAATCACCGGGGCCCGATGGATTCAATTTTTATTTTTACAAGCGTTTTTAGGTTGATCTTAAACCCAAATTCATGCACCTAATCAACGATTTCTTCAAAATTGTTAGGCTCCCCTGCTCCATCAAGACGTCACTAATAGTGTTGATCTCGAAAACACCAAGAGCATCTTCTCTTAATAACTTTAGGCCTATTGCACTAATCCATAGGGTATACAAAATTGTTCCTAAATTTATAGCAAAGTGACTTCAACTGATTCTCCCACCTGTTGTCTCCAAATATCAATTTGCTTTTATCAAAGGTCGAAGCATCCATGAGTGCTCATTTCTAGCCTTAGAGATCATCAATAACATTCACTCTCGGCGTCGATCATGTTTGGTCCTAAAGCTCGACTTCCATAAGGCTTTTAACTGTGTTTCTTGGAACTACATTGATGCGGTACTTGTTCGTACGGGCTTTAATAAAAAATGGATGTCATGGTTGTCTAATTGCAAAAAGAAGTCGACGACATCTATCCTTGTGAACGGATTACGGAGTGAGCCTATTCATCTTCATAAGGGGGTTAAACAAGGGGATCATCTTTCTCCTTTTATTTTTGTTTTGGTAGCGGAAGGGCTGAAATAATTGATTGATGCTCGCATTCAGGTAGGTTTATTGCCGCGCTTCATGGCCGATTTTTTGCATTCGGACATTTCTTTACTTCAGTTTTTGGACGACGCACTCTGCTTTCTCCCTTCGAATTTGAGCATCATTTCGAATTTTATGTGAATCTTGAAATGTTTTGAGTTGATTCCTGGGCTACGCATCAATTACCATATGAGCACTCTCCTTAGTATCCATTTCTCGGATGAATTTTTACAATCAAGTGCAGCTCTGTTGGGATGTCGAATTGAAAAATTCCCAGTCACTTATCTTGGTATCCCTTTTTGCATCAACCATGTTCCGTTGGCTACTTGGGACCCTTTAATTTAATTACAAATTCAAGGAGTAGTTAGCGAATTGGAAAGGTCGATGTCTATCATATACGGGTCATTTAATTTTAATAAATCGGTGCTATCATCCCTTCTTATTTATATTTTGTCAATTTATAAGATGTCGTCGATCGTTAATGCAAAATTGACATGAGAAATTTTTATGGTGTGGTGATTCTGATTCAAATGGCATATGTGAGTGAGTTGGGCAACTATTAATTTGCCAACTCGAATTGGGGGTTTGAATGTCCGTGACTTTACGCTGATCAATTGCAACCTTCTATTGAAATGGATTTGGAAGTTAAGGCAACCGAATTGGGGCTCTCTTTAGTATACTTTTTGGGTAGCTAGATACGAATTTGTTTCGTGAGGGGACATTGAAAAAAGGACAACGTGTTTATCTTCGATTTGGAAAAACATTGTATCGTGTTGCATTCAGAATCAAGCATTCTGGGACCTCTTCACCTCCAATTATCGTGTTGAGATTGGGAATGGGACTACGACATCCTTTTGGCATGATAGCTAGACTTTGAACAAGTTGTTGGAAGCTCTTTTCCTGAACCTCTATTTTGTTTGCAATATGAAGAAGTGTTCCGTCGAAGCAGGCTGCATTTAATTTTTTAACGTTGGCTGCTTTTCTCGTCCGTTTTGGAAGCGAAGCTTGCGTATATCGCTTCAAGACCGCTGCAACCAACTGTAGAACTGGATTGCTGCCTCTGTTCCGAGCTTAGTCCAACATGACGGGATTATTTCTTCTACTGCAATGGGGCTGCCTCAGTTTGGGACAGCTTGTGACTCATTCCTTTGGGACATCAGAGACCACAAGTTATTCATGGTAGCGTCATTTAGCGATGCCTTTTACCGAACGATTAATTGGAATCGACAGTTGTTTGGATTTTCAATTATTTGGCGTGGTTGCCTTGTCCCAAAAATAAAACTTTTCAACTAGACCCTTTTCCATGGCAGGATCCCGACCTGAACGTTTCTCATCTCTCGGGGTTGTAATTTAATTAAAGATGCAACATGCCCATTCTGCTCTGAAATTTAGATGATTGGTCACTTGTTCCTTTTGTGTTCTTCAAGTCTACACGTTTGGCATGAGGTGCTAAATTGGTTAGGGACTCCAATGCCAATCCCGAGCACTCTTGTTGGATTTTCCCAAATGTGGCAAGCATTACTTCGGCCGGGAATTAGTTTTGATTTCGGATTGTCCCTTTGGTTTATCATAACTTGGTCTTTATGGAAGAGACATAATAAATAGCTGTTCGAAGGTGTGCTTGATCCGGATGATATCTTTCTCTCGAGTATTCATTTATGTTGGTTCAACTTTCATTGTAATAGACGTAGCTTATGTTTCTCAATCTCAAACTTGTTTGTAAACTCGAGACTATTACTTTGTAACTACGTTGTCATTCTCACCTTGAGAGTGACAACCTAACTTTTTATCTTTTTATATTAATAAAGGTTTGGCCTTGTTTGGTCTCTAGTCTTAAGGGGTGCCAACTACGGGTTTTAACGAGCTGAACCGAGACTGAACAGTCCTAGGTTCAGCTCGGCTCATGAATAAAAATGGTCGGGCTCGGCTCGGCTTGAAGCTCGTCGAGCTTAGAAAACTTTAGCTCGGCTCGAGTTCGTGAGCTCGCGAGCCTAAACAAGCCAACTATATATTTCTTTTGCAATGAAAAACAAAAGTGTTGCCCTAAGTGTTTCAACATTAAAACACTAGTTAAAAAAATTGCATTAATAACATTATATTTTACTACACCTTTTCAAAAAAGTATCGGAAAATACATTTATAATACGAAAAATTACATATAACTTGTTTTTCATTAATTTATAAAATAGAAAAATTAAACGAACATGTTTACGAGCTTTCGAGCTGAATCTTAGAAGGTTTGGTTTGGTTTGTTAATATTTCGAGCTGATCTCGAACTCGAGTCGAGCTCTATCGAGTCAAACTCTGACCGAGCTTTTACCAAGCCGAATCTCGAACTATTTGCGAGCCATTTGGCTTGTTAACACCCCTAGTGCCAACCTAATTGGGATGCCCGAAGCTAGTGCCCGGCAACTGTCCTTTTCCCTTAAAAAAAATCGAGTGTGTGCGCGCACACGATTCTAGTGTTAATTTTATTCTTCAATCGTTAAAAGTTTACAGTAAAATGAATGGAACGAAATATATTAGCATAAGAACGAACTAAATTTTGAATAGAGTAAACTCAACTATTTGTAACTTGAATCAGCCCTATAACATCACTGTTTAAATGCCAAAGGATTACAGATTAATTTAGTATTAAGGAATGAGCAGACATTAATAACATATTAAAACATAAAAACGTCGAACCCATGTCTCAACAGAATTTCTCTTAACTTCTTTCCTATCACTTTTGAATTGTGGTTTTTTTTTTTAATCTAACTCTGAAAAAAGTTGGATTTTCCCCACTAACAAAAAGAAACAACAATATAAAAGTATAACTAATAAGAATCAGTCCTTAAAATTCATTTTAAAATTTCTTGCAACGAAATAAAATTTATGAATTTTCGACAAGTCTATACACAGAAGGTTTGATATTGGAGATATCCGAAGTCTGCAGTATATGTATGATGCTGTCCTACAATTGTCCCTTTGAACTTATAAGGAATGTATTAGTTTACCTATGAACATCACATGTTAATTTCTGATTAGTTTAATTTTTTTAAAAATATCATTTTGATTATTGTTTTTATTTTTCTGAAGTTGACAATGTGATAACTCTTGCAAGTTGAGGATATTATCATATCTACAGGTTTGGCTTCAAAGGATCTTCGAAACTTTTACCCTACAAAAAGTTTTTGAATAAATACTCACAAATTAAACAAGAATTTTATGAATAAATACTCACAAATTAAACAAGTTGTTCTTTATACAAGACAATGGAGATCAATTGGGTGTAGCTCAATTGATAGACCTCTCAAAGTGAAGGTGGAAAATCATAGATTCGACACGTAACATTTTCAAAAGTCTAAATTCTTTAAAAAAAAATACATCACAATGAAGGCAATCATTGTATTATGTTTTTCTAAAATTAAAATTTGATAAAATTGTACTGTTTAATAAATTTCAATTATTTATTGAATTTAAATAGTTTGAGGTTTAATGTCCAATCCTAAAACAATTGTATTTAACATCAACTTGTCTCGACTCGAAATTTAATTTAAACAGTCATACTTCAAATGATGGAAATATATTACTTGAGTTTATCTATCTTTTGTAATAATATTGAGGTTATTTTCAAAATTTATCAAAAAATCATTTATATCTTATAAATGATTTTTTTAAAAAATAAGTCTGACTTACTTTTAACTTCTATCTTATTTTTAATTTTTAATTTAAAAAAAAGTTATCAAAAACACTTCATTATTTAATTTATAAGATAAAATTTTCTTAACAGACATTTTTAAATTAAAATTTAAAAAGGAAAAGTTACAAAAAAACATCCCATATTTATTTGTGTTTTCTTTTTTAACTTGAGTTGACATATGGCGCGTGTGATTAGACTTGTCCATGTAATTAGTACTTGTGAAATTACAACCGAAAGCCATGGCCAGTAAAGTAATTTCATTGAAAACTATTTGGCCTATTTAACCCTGAGAAGTCCCACAAGCTCCGTAACGAACAGAACAGACCCATAAAAAAAAAAGAAATAAACTGAAATACATGATGAAAATACAACTTCCTCACCGGCGTCTCCTCCTCCCCCTCCTTCTCACAGCCGTATTCTTCCATCTGCGGTTAATTCCGGCAACCGCAACTCCGGACACTTCTTCTCAACCAACTACAACTGATTACATTCGTTCAAGCTGCGGCGCAACATTGTATCCCGAAATCTGCTACACTTCACTCTCCCGCTACTCCTCCGCAATCCAGAAAAATCCGGCCAAATTAGCTCGTGTGGCCGTAGGACTCAGCCTTTCCAGAGCTCGCCGAATGGCTGCCTACGTCTCTAACCTCTCCCGTGAAGCCGACTACGGTTCCGACCCTCGCGCTTCCTCCGCTCTCCACGACTGTTTCTCCAACTTCGCCGACGCCGTAGACGAAATCCACGGCTCGATAAAGCAGATGCGGCAGATCGGAGCGGCCGGATCGTCGACGGAGGCTTTCCGGTTCCAGATGAGCAATGTGCAGACGTGGATGAGCGCGGCTTTAACAGATGAGGACACGTGTACGGACGGATTCGAGGACGTGCCGGACGGCGCGGTGAAGACGGAGGTGTGTGATCGGGCGACGGAGGCGAAGAAGTACACGAGTAATGCGCTTGCGCTGGTAAACAGCTACGCTGCAAAAGGTTTGCCGTGATTGATTTTGATTGGTTGAATGTTATCATGTGGAGTGCGTGAGTAGGATAGAGAGTAGGGATATTGGCTTTTTGTGAGTTTGAATTTGCTGTATATGAATGAGCGTTTTCTTTAGATTTTGTTCTTCGTTTTTTGTTTTGTTTGAAGAATTAAGATGTAACTGAGTTGAACGAGTTGGTTCAACTCGGATTAACTTTGATGAATGCTGGTATGGACTCAGTAACTTTTGCAAAAAGATATTCGAGTTTTTTTCATAATGCTGTCTTTTCATATATTTTTTTTAAAAATTTTCTATCTTGCACAGTTACAATTAGGTAACTTTTAGCCTTCACTATTTTTTAACACTCCTTATTTTGAAATTACTAAATTTCAACTCGTAATTATAAATTATTTTATAGGACACATTATATAATTTAATTCGTTAATGTTCGCCATAACGAGAATTCGTATGAAATAAGGTGACCAAATCCCGATATGACATGGGTAAGTGATAAATTATATTAATATAAGGGGTGACAGGACATTTTGTTGACAATTGTTTTTGAAAGAAAGATGATTGTCGTTGAATCAAAAGAGAAGCGATACAATCAAGGGGGCTGGAAATCCATTCTCACTCGGAAGAGTTCAAATGAACATCTCTAGTTAAAGTATGTGCCAACACATTACTACTCCTAGGCACACAATTAAAAAGACAATGATAGTGTTTATATAGGAATGTAATTCGTATATTTATTAATTTAGATAGTATACCTTCATTAGGATTGTACATCGGTTATATATATACAATTATCTTAGAGACTCAATTGAGGACTCTTTCCAATATTCTAGCATGGTATCGAGCTAGATTTCTTTTCTAACCCTATTTTTCTTCTCTGTTCGTTCCTGCGGCTATGATTTTCTAGCACCGTCCTATCGCTTCTGCAAATCAATCCTTGTCAATCTACTTTCTACTCGATGGGTACTGATAAAGGAAAAGATACTGAAGTTTTTGCCTCCTCTGAAAAAGAGAAACTCCATCCCATTTTCTCCGTCACCAACATCAAGGATAAGGTTCGTTTTATCCTTGACAATCAAAATGTTTAGTATGATCATTGGGCCGAATTTTTTTGACTCTAAACGGATGCCGACAACATAGTCACCACATCGACAGCGATCCACCCTCCAATCAAGCTGTTGATCCCTCTTGGAAAGGTATTGATTCTACAATTCTGCAATGGATTTATTCTACCATCTCCGATGATCTTGTTAAGGAAATTTTTTTTCCTAAACAATCTGCCTTTGAGGCTTGGACCAAACTTGCAAATCTTTTTTGTGATAATGAAGGCACAAGGGCTGCTGAATTAGAGGAGGAATTCATTTCTCTTCGTCTTGCTCATTGCTCTTCATTAGACAATTTTTGCACCAGGCTTAAGGACATTGCAAACCGATTGGCTATTGTGGGTTCGCCAGTCACAGACAAGCGTTTAGTCTTTCAACTCACCAATGGTTTGAAAGCAGATTACCACACGGTTGCCACCATAATTCAACAAAAAAATCCCTTACCTTCATATCTCACTGTTGTGTTTATGTTTCGATTAGATGCTCGCATGAAAAATCGCAGCAACCCTTCACCGTAGTCTGCAGCTTTGGTAGCAGCCAAACCTTCTTTTCTTTCGCAATAACAACAACACGGCAGTGGTAGGAAGAAGGGTCACAAAGGTCACAATAAACCCATAACTAATACACATGCACCTCAATACAACCCTCATCCTAACCAGTTGATGCTGCATGCTGGAACTTCACCATGGTCGTACCACCCTTCTCATTGGTACTCCGGTGGTTGAACACCTCCTTCTTGTCCATATCCCACCTATCCAGGCTGGAATCCCCGTTCAACATCCATTCTTGGTACTCCGCCAAGACCCACGGCATTTCCTTAAGCTCTTACTACTTCTGCCAAAAATTTCCATGTTCCCTCGAATGTTACAAATGGTTTTCAAGGCATGACTTTACAGCCTCCTGAAGCTCAATGGTATATGGATACAGGTAAGGATGGCAACGGGCCAGATCCGGATCAGGTTCAGCTTGGACTCGGTTCGGATCCGTTTGAATATATTGGACCCAGATCCAACTCGGATCCGTGCGAGTCCAGATTTGACGGATCCGAATCTAACGGATCCAGGTCCATAAACGGGTTCATGTAATTAACATCAGATTCTTAATTTCAGCTTCCATATTTGTACATTTCACCTTATTTTAAATAGTTTACATACTCATTTAATTATATTCATACAATTGGATTTACGTGGATATCAAATAATATTAATTATCCAATATTTTCGGGGTAAATAATAAATAAAAATTTACAATTAATATTTAAATCCGGATCCGGGTTTCATTACCCGGACCCGGACCCGGACCCGTTTCCTGGACTCGGACCCGGATCCGGACCTTGATCCGACGGGTCCATAAAATCGAGATCCGGACCCTAAAAAACGGATCCGGATCCACGAATCTGGACCGGGTCCGGGATCCGTTGCCATCCCTAACCCCACCTCACCCGACGAAGAGTTCTATCACTCGCCCACCATTATAATAGTGTTTTCAATTCGGATCACGTGACCTACCTTCTACTTGGACCTCTATTACTCAACAAACTTATGCTAAACTCAAATCTACAACAAAGTCAACCAAAAACGATTTCAGATCCATCCCACCACTGCCATGTGTTCACATCTCATCAGCATAATGCGGTTGCAACGATCATCCCATACGTCACACTACACTATAGACTCCCTCAAAGCTACAAACACTTTTTCTCTATATATTCCTTCTTCTTCTTTAAATCAAATTAACACAGATTTAGCTCTTCTCCTCCTCAACAATGCCGTCATTTCACTTTTCATTTCTCTCCTTATGCTTAATTCTGCTAACCTCACCCGCGATTTCTCAAAACTGTACTTCACAGACCTTCACAAACAACAAAATCTACACTAACTGCACCGATTTGCCTACTCTCGATTCCTACCTACACTACACCTACAACTCAACCAATTCGTCTCTTTCAATCGCTTTCAAAGCTCCG
>CATIWQ010315153.1:0-11287 GCA_949673415.1 Euphorbia schlechtendalii
TACTGGTATTTGTAATAATAAACATTAAGCAAGAATTTTCAGATAATATTCATCGTGTTCATAAGTAAGTATTTTATTTAATTTTTGCTTTAATAATTTTAATTAATTTCGTATTAATTATTATATTTGCTTATATTGCTACTTAATATGGCTAGCTAAATTCATTGTGCTAAATAATATCATGAATACGTAGTATTTTAACATGCTCTATAGTATATGATAGAAGACTGAATGTATATGCTAGTTTTGTCTATTTGATGTTTTATATACATGCCTAGTTATTTATATTTTATGATTTAAAATGGCTAGAATTTATAATAGTTAGGATTGAAACTTATGCCTTAGTCAATTCTTGCCTGTGCAGCCATGGGACGGGAGTTTTTACGCTTTTCAAATTGACTGGTATGGATTTTATTTTTAACCGTTATTATTCTGTGAAATTTTTATCCTATCTTTAATCATTGGTATGAATGATTAGTATATATACATAAAACATAATTATACGAAATTAGTATATACGGTCCGGTTCAGTATTGTATGGAATAAAAAAAATAATATTTGTTCTTAATAATTATTTCTCTTTGTTAGCTTAAATCTAAAAGAGCTCACAACCTATACTTACCTCCATGTGATAGACCATCCTATTTCTTTCTTTATTGACACATATCATCGTTCAATTTTATTTTTTAAGATGAATAAATAAAAATATTTTATGGAATGGGCAAAATTTATCGAAGGCCCAAACAAAAGGAAATTTTAAATTGGGCTAGTTAAAGGACCAGTTATCAATAATATAGTGGGCTGAAAATTGCGTAATTACAAACAACCCAGTATTAACTTCCATAATAATCTATCAAATATTGCAGATTCATGTGATTGGTCATATTTTATTTAATTTAGGGAAATACACAAAAATACAATGTTTGGTATAAATAATTACGTTTTTGTATATTACTTAATTTAATTGTCAAAAGTGTACTATTAAGGTTTTGAATTTACATTTCTACCACCTTGTGATAACCTCGTCGGATTTTATAAATATCTTATAGTTATTTCAAAACAACATAATTTTTGGTATTTTTTTACCATAATTTTATTACACTTTATTTATAATATTTATGATTAATATAAACATGTTATATTTATGTTTTTTTTTATTTATTTTTTGTATTTGAATTTATTTTTGATATAACAAAATCGCATTTTATAGTTACCTTATAGTTACCATATAGTTTACTTATAGATATATTCAATATAATAAAATAGCATTTTATAGTTATCTGATAGTTAATTCAAATTGATGTAATTATGTTATATTTTTTGTAAAGTTTACTTGTAATATGTCAAATTGATATAGTTGTGTTATATTTATTTGTATTCAATTAAGTGTGTGTTTAAACTATGTGACAACTATAAAAGAACTATAAAATACATATGTATCAGTAAAAAAGTTCGAAAAAAGTATAGCATCATGGATCTTATTTTGAAGGGAAACATAAACATGAAGAAAATATTCTAAAGCGGCATGTTGAAAAAATAAACGGTATGTGAGATAAATAAAAAATAAGAACTTAGATTTAAAAAAAAAGAGGAATGTAAAAATGTAATTAAGAAAAGTTTAGAAGGTAAAACTTCCAAATGAATTGTTGAAAACATACTAATTATGTAAATTGCCCTTTAATTTATTCCGTCGTTATAAAGTTTTCTGTTCGTTTTATTTTTATCTTTGAAATTTCATTCACTATGATATGCTTTCTCATTTTTTTCAACTAATCAATATTTATTACAATATGTTAGAAACATATTAGAAAGTTGGTAGAATTCTTATATTTCATTGAAAGTTTGTTTAATATGTTAAAAGTCTATTAGAAATTTTGTATACGTTTTATATTTCATTAAAAATTTGTTCAATTTACCAGACTAAGGTTTCTAGGTTTCAACCATATTTCTACCAGGATCATACTAGAATTGTACTAGGTTTCTACCGACTTCTACCATGTTTCAAATAGTTTTCTAGTGGATTTTTACTAGGTTTCTACCATTTTTCTACTAGAATATAAAGTATCAAAAATTATATAATTGGATTCTAATATATGTAAGGTAAATGCAAAGTGTTTATCTAAAAACACATTTTGTTAGAATTTTCTATTAAAATCTGGTGAAACAATATTTAAATAGCTCAAATGAATCCTAAATATGTTTAAAAATGTACAAGGTGATTTCTAATAAAATTATAAAGTATCTAATAGAAATATAACTTGATTTCAATATATGCAAGGTAAATGCAAAGAGTTTTTTTAGTTGTGAAAAAGTAGAACCAATTTCCATAAAACAATTTCAAGGAAAACTGAAACACTACAACTACTGTTTAGTTGGAAAATTTTCAATATTAGAAAACTTGGAAAATAGTTTTCAAAATTTCTATTTTTTGCCTTGGAACTAAAAACAACTTTTTGAAGTTTTCTGAAACTTTCCAAACGTAACCATCATAATGCTCCATTATTCAATTTATTTTATTTAAATTAAAGTTACATTGGTCCACTTAGCTTAAATAACCGGTCAAAGGAGGGGTGAATGACGATTTAACTTGTTCTTTGATGATTTAAAAATCTTAGCCGGGTTAAGTTAGATGTATGCTGATATAAACGTGTTGAGTGCAAAATTGAGTAAAAACAAAAATCACTCAGCTTGAGCTGACCATGGTTTGTTCACAAAGTGTCCTAAGTAAATTCATACTCAGCTCAGGATGGTTTTTCAAGCAAGATAAACAATGAGAGATAAGTGTTGATGTATGAGCATAACTGTAAGATATAAGATAAGAGAAATGATAGAAAACATCTCAATTTATACAGATTCTTCCCCTAGCCTACCTCTAGTCCCCGGATACCTTTTCTGAGCTTTAATCCTCTAGTGTTCCTTTAAATAGGCGGGGAAACCTTTAAAAGATGGTAGAATTACAAGCTAGTACCTTCCAAGCCTAACTACCACTTAACTCAGTTTGGGTATCATTCTCAAACTAATCTCACACAATTTTAGAATAAGATTTGATCTCACAATAGGAAACACAACTTATACAATGTTGGTTCCTTTACAATTGATTGACTTAACTAACTCTAAGTCTATTTGAATTCTCTTTATTACAAACAGATTGGAATTTGTTATTTGCTTTGAGATTTCTTTATTGGAATTTCGAAGGATGTGATTGTTTTGATAAAGTTTCAACTCTTTAGAAATTCAGGTGATTCTCCAAGTTATAAACGTTCGTTCCAGTCTCTATTTATACTTGTAGATTCCTAGAAGTAGCTATTGTAACTTCTCGCCTTGACTTTATCTCTCAAAATTGCTTCTCTTCATAGCTTTATAAACTATCCATTTAAAACAGACTTAAAGATGTTTAGAGATAGAAAATTTTACTGTTAAAGCGTGATATCAATTGGTTGACTAATATATCGTCAATGACTCTTTTCCTTCAAGCAATGTAGATGAGAGAGGGTGCGTGAAATAAGGGTGTTCAAAGAAAGAGAACAACTAAACCTCGCTCAAGGAGAAATGTCCAATTTTTGAGCAAAGAGGAGGAGGATGATGACATAGAGGTCATCAACCAGGAAGAATCTGATCTTCCTAATGAAAACATCCAATAACCCCCCTCGCACTCAGCAAATTGAGTCTCTTCCTACTCTGGCTGAGTTACCTGAGGCTGACCCATCCTTGGGTCAAATAGCCAACCAATAGGTACATCAAACTCCTTCCCTCAATTCTTTTGTAAATTATGAACAAAATCTTTCTGTAAATCCTAAAATACCCACTTCTTTTGTAAATTCCTCTCCTAAAAATCCTTCTCCTGTAAATTCCCCAATACACATTTCTTTTACACCAAATTCATCCCAAGAAAACAACCCATTCTTCACCACCTCTACAAACTCAAACTTCACTCATTCCTTCTCTTGTAAAATCTAAACCAATCTCAACTTCTTCAATTTCAACTGCACAAACCATCTATGAACCTAACATTTCTTCAAATTCATCCTCTACCCCTCTAATCCCTATGATTAGAGAAGTTCTTGAAGCTGAGAACTCCGCTTAGCATGGAAAAGCATATGAGGAAGTTGTCAAACAACTTCCTCCAGCCGCAAGCAGTCCAAGAGAAATTGGCTAATTCAAACATTTTGGCTTAGATTAGAGAGTTGGCTAGGAAAAACTTCCCAACTCTCAAAACTGATGGTAAATTGAATGGTGCAATAAGCCAAGTGCTACTAGCACAAGAATTGACAGACTTGTCCGCTAAGAAGATAACCAAGCTTTTCGATGAACATTCTAACATCCCTTTGGAGTCCATCTACTTTGAATTTGAGAAGATCCAAGGGAGCTTAATCACAATAAGGAATCAACTGGCGAAGGAAAGTGCCAAGAGCTTAGTGGACAAGATGGCCTTAATTCTAACCAGGTTGACTGACTCTATAGCTTAACTCAATGCGGTCGTATCTTCTATCCAAACTTCTACTATCATTGCGAATGTAATGGCATGAAAAGTGAAGGGTAGCATAGATGTTACCTCAAAACAGTTGAGTAGTTTGAATGCCATCTTGGTAACTCAAGATCTCGGACGTAGTATGTGCGAGCTAATGAAAAAGATGTCTAAGTTGATGGTCGTCTGCGACACAAAAGTCGATAGAGTTGTGAAGTTTGTAGATGTAGTTGTCAAGAAGATGGACAAGCCTATGCTAACCATGGATGCGCTCAATGATAGATTGGACTCAACTTACGACCTTATCAAGAACAACACTGACGATTCTGTGAAGAAAGTTCAAAAGGCCTTACTTGAAGTGATAGGAAAATTGTTTCCTGAGCCTACTGATTCCGTCGATCCAGATAGCAAGCTCACTATGCACAAGAAGCTGAATACCCTGAAGGACCGTCTTCATGAACTTCAAGGAAATGTAAATCAGCTAGTGAATACTGGCTTATATGATGCAAGGAACACTGAATATACATCTAAGAATGTACATCCAACGTGTTCAATGATTGTTGACATGGAGGAAAAACTGAAGATAGCTCTATCTACATCAGATTTCAGAGGTTTTTTGCAATGCTTTCAATAGTTTTCTTACCAAAGGCTTCGATCATATTGCTCATCTAACCAGATGTCATCATTTGCTACTACAAAAGCTGAATGATCAAGAGATTCTATCACTTAAAAGAAAGGAGCAGTTGGAGCAAGAGATTTCACCGGTCATCTTAGGAGAGCGAGAGGATTTTAAGTCTACGATTGACTTCTTTAATGTCTGTCTCCAACAAATTGTTACAGAATAGATATCAAAGAGGGAGAGAGTAATTAAAGATTCTCATAAGGTAACCCAGAACCATAGATCAAGAATTTCACCAAGTTCGCATCATCCTCAACAACAACAGCATCAACAACCCTAACATCATTATCAATAACACTCAAAAGGTGGCTCATCATCATCTCAACATCACACACTTAGATAGTTTTAGTATAGAAAAACTTGTAGTAGTATTTAAGTTTGTTATTACTTAGTATAGGACACAATTTATTTACTGAGTTTTTATCAATGAAAATTGTGAATTTCTTCTATCTTGTTGCATATTTATGTTATTACTGCATATAAACTGTTGCAGGAATTAACTAAGACCAATATAACGGAGAAGCTGAGTAAGACAAAGTCCCAAGATTAAAGAAAATATCTCTAAGTATGGGGGAGTTTATGCTGACTGAAGAAAATCCACTCAATAAAGGGGAGTCTATACTGATTAAGGAGTTCACTCAATATGGGGGAGTCTATACTAATCAATGAGTTCACTCAGCATGAGGAAGTCTTACATCACTCATCAGATATTCTTATATCTATAAACTATTTATTTAATTAATTTCTTTTACTACCTAGTTTGTTATCTGTTCTAAAATGGGGGAGATTTTTGAACCCAAGTTAATAGTACTTCACGATACTTAAAACGTTTTGGAAATAAAAAAATTGTTTAGGATAGTGAAATTAATTAAGTACTAAGTATATTTTTAATTAAACAAGTTTACTTGAGTTTGTTTAAGGAACAACTTAGTTTACTAAGTTTTGATTAAGTTATGGCTTAGAGTAAGAAAATTTGAGGTAAGCTGAATATTGTGTGGTTTATAAGATATAGACTCAGTGAAGCTAAGTAGCTTTTATTTATTAAAAGCTGAGTTACTTTGAGACTTGGAAACAATATGACATTTGTGCGTTTAACTCAAACTATGAAAGATAGAATATTCCTTTAATGCTTTTTCAGTTAAAAGGTGTTGAAATTAAAAAAGGATATTCAAGTGGTCCTCGCAACCAAAAGGTGTCAGTACAGAATGTTAGAGATTTCTCGCTAGAGTCCAAGGCAAAAGGCATCTTCTAACATACGCTGTTTTTCTAGTGTCTCCGTGCTCTCTGTAACATCAACATTCAAATAAATTACAAGCTTCTACGTAGTATCTCGTGTGCCTCTCTCTCATATCGAATTTGTTGAAGAAACAAATTTTTTACATATCAAGATTACCGGATTAATCTCGCGCTTCAACGTTCAAATTCTCTGTCTCTAAACATCCTGGAATCTGTTTCAAACGGACAGATTTGAAAGTTGTGGAGAGAATAGAATTTGAAGAATAAGTCAGGAAGAGAAGTTTGCAATGACTACTTCCAACTCTTCCAAGTATAAATACAAGACTGAAGCAAATGTTCAAACTTGATGAATCGCCTCGAATTTCTTGAGAGCTGAAGATATTATCCAAGCAATCCCAGCATTCAGAATTTTCAATTTCAAACAATCAAAAGTAAATGCTCAGTTCCCCATCTGTTTGTAATAAAGAGAAATCAAATTAGCTTAGAGTTTAGCTAAGCTTTAACCATTGTAAAATGATTCAACACTTTTTATAAGTTTAACTCCTTTGTTCGCAATCTTTCAATCAAAATCCGTGAGTCAGTTTAGGAAGGGTACCTAAACTGAGTTTGATTGGTAGTTAGAAAGAAATGTACTTATGTAATTGGTTTACCTATTGTAAAGGTTTCTCCGCCTAAGGAAGGGAAGAAATCACTAGTTGATTAAAGCTCGGAAAGGAATCCGGGGATTAGAGGTAGGCTAGGGGCCGAACTAGGATAAAATCTGAAGTGTAATCTTTCTTAACTCTTTTATCTCCTTTATAGTGTTTTTCACATTCATTATCTCTCTATTTTATCAATCGCTTGAAAACCAATCCAAGCTTAGTAGTTTACTCAGCATAGATTGAAGACAAACTATATCAGCGAAGCTGAGTATTTTGTAGTTTTTTTACTAGCTCACTACATACTTAACTCAGCACGCATCTAAAAACTAAAATTGGAATTAATTTTAATAAATCTTAAAAAGAACCAAGTAATCGCATTCACCTCTCTACTCGATTATTTAAGCTAAAATAGACCAACACAAACCAATGATCCATGAGTACGGTCCAAGATATATAAAATTGCATTTCTTAGGAGATCAATGTTCTCTTTTTTTACGTATACCAAACTATAAATTTATTACATTCAACAATTTTTTTTAATGAAAATGAATTGAATTAATCTTTTTCCCTTAAAAAGTTTTTTAGGTTCAATGTATCAAGATTCTCCTAAACTTGAAAACCTTTGCCACTATGAACTTTTAAAAGTTCCAGCTAGCCCTCTGAACTTGAAAAAAATGCATCAATTTGCTCATCGACGTCACATGTCAACTTTTGGTTAGTTTGGAAAAAATAAAAAAAATGGCATTTTTGAAAAGTCAAACCTACTAAAATCATAGTCGTGGCATTGAGGGGCAAACTAGTACACTTTTTTCATGTTCGAGGTTAATTGAAACTTTTGAAAGTTTAGAGTGACATTTGACAAAAAAATTAACTAATGACATATGAATTAATATAATTAAATGACATATCACTTAATTATGTTGTCAGCTTTTAATGTTTTGCTACAAATTTGCTCTCCTTATTCCTAACTAAAATGTTGTTTACAATTTTTAAGCGGTATATATATAGTTAAATTAACTAGATTATAATTTCTCTATCCTACAAAACTCACAAGTTATTAAATTTATATTCAAAGTATTTTGAATTTTTTGTTTTTTTCAAAGTTTACAAGTATTTCATTTTTTTCAGTAGCCCTCTTCGATTTTTCTAATATTTATTGCAAAATTAGGTGAGACTGTAACTTTATAACATATTCATTTAGTTAGTCTTTTATACTACTCCCTCTATCTACTAAATATTAACATTTAAGAGAGATTTTAATTTCTTTTTTTACTGTCAGTTTGTATTTTCAAGGTACTTTTTCTCTAAGTTTTTCATTCCTACCCATATTAATTTGTTCAACCTTTCAAGATAATCATATTCAAATCCCCAACAATAAGATGAAAATACTTTAGAAATCAATATTTAAAGCACTGGTAGATTGTTTTCATTGAACATATTAATGAAGTCTTAAAAATAGAGTAGGATATTAATGAAATGGTAAATTATAAATTACCTTATTCAGTTAATTATTATCTTAAAAATTGTGCTGTTGTTAAAACGACAATATTTAATAAATGAAGAGAATAGTTTCTTTTGCCTAGGATCTTGAATTTTGTAAGGCCGGCTTTGACTTCAAGGAAATTAAAAAAATTATCTTATTGTGAGCTCTCCTCTCAATAAGATAATTTTTTTAATTTTCTTGTACTTCAAGCCAATTGATTGAGATTTGAAGCTTTGAACACTCTAATTTATCTATTTCTTTCACTCAAACACTCTAATGACCCCTTCTTGATCACAGCAGCCAGGTTCAATTCTCTCTTTCAAGTTCAGTTTCTTACTTCTTCTTGTACGATCTCAAGCCCAGCTGTTAGGATTACCTTGTTCTTGGTTCTCGGTTTTGTTCTAGCTCAGCTGTTAAGGTTACTAGGGATTGTTTCAATACCACATGTGTCAGTGAAAAATCCGCAGAGAACTTTGTCAAAGTTGAGTGATTTTTTCCTAAGAGCTATTTATCTTCCACCTTATTTGGAGGTGCCCACCACCTGTTTGTGAAATTGATTCTAGAGTTTTGAGATTCTCTTGGTGCTGTTCTCATCAGTTTTGTTTAAAACTTGTTCAGCCCACCCTGTAACTGCTCCTCACAACCCACCTATGATTTAGCTCTTTTACGGATTAGGCATCCTCAATATTCACGTTTCATGAAGAATTCTCAATCCTACCTTCTCCAAACACAAACTCAATCCTCCCAACCTTGAGATTCGGCACCCAGCAATATGGCGAACCCTAGCACCACCTTACCCTCCAGTCATCACACCGCCGATCACCTATCCTAGCATCGAAACCCCCGACCCTTTCCGCTGTCGCAGCCCTGTACCAGCCCCAAACATGTCCCTTTTCCCAAACACTACCCCATAAGCCCTAAAGCTTATTTCGAGAATTACCCTAATAGCCATAATGCGGTTTCCATGCGCAAGGTTTTCCTCAAGTATGGAGTCTCTAGATCGGTGTATACTACGAAGAAATGAAATGCTAAAAACCTCAACTTTGGATTCTTTACTCCTGATGGATCCCCACCCTTTCATGAGGTTCATTATCGATTGAATTCGGTGATCATTGGGAATATTCACCTTTGTGCTTTTAAAGCCAAATACAATCAGATCACATCAATCCCCACACCAGCCTGTACTCTACATTAGCCCGTACTCTTACCCCAGCACATAAACCAGTATTCAAGAGCGTTCCAAGGGATGAAAGATCGTACACTAAAGTCGTAAGTGATAAGAAACCTTTAGAAGTGCATTTGGATGACACTTTCTTGAAGGCAGCTTGTAATTCAACATCATGTGTTGCGAAGGTCAGGAGTTTGTCATCAACTCCAGGACTATTCGGTACAATTATAGAGAGGAATTTCGTAATTAAATCAATTGCACCCCTTAGAGGAGACGAGGTTCTCTTTTCTTTCTTCTAAATTGATGCTAGGGATGCTTTTTTAAATTCGAATTGGAACTTTCTAAATGATTTAATCTATGATGTTTACCCATTCACTGATATGTTTATTCCGAAGGAATGTCTTGTTTATGTTGATTTCATCGGATTGCCCCCTGCATGGATTTCGAAAGCTCTTATTTGTAGGCTTGCAACCCTATTTGGTAAAGTCGTGTCAATTGACTTTAATTTTGAGAACCCGGATCGATTAGATGTTGTCTCCTGCATGTTATCAGCCCCTATCGAAAGTAGGAATCAGGAACTTAATCTTCATATTGGCAGCTCATCATTTTCGATAAAAATCAATTTCAGGCAGGTTATCCCATGTTCTATATGTAGCAGTAGTACTAAATCATATTTATCTTCTGGTGGTGTCACTTCTGACTCCGATTTGCACTCCGATGCGGCTACCTTTTCAAACAGAGGGATTGCAAAGGAAGCTTTATCTCCAGCAAATGATGATTTTGGCAAGTCAAATGGAAATACAACCACTTCATTATCTTCTGGATTGAATTGTTCTCTGGAAACCGAAGCTAATGTGGTTGCCGAAACTCAACTAAGCACTTCCTCGTCAAGCCTGGACATTCGAAACCGTAATAGGTTGATTATTCTATCTTCGATCGCAAGACCCATTACTTGATGATAGTGCACAAACTATTGTAATTAGAGAGAAGCTTGGCTTATTCAAAGAATGTGACAAAAAGACTATCTTAAATGTCATGGCAAGGAATATGGCCAATTAATAGGTATGGAATATCTGGGCTATTTTAATTTTTTTAATGATAATGTCATTTCTGTGTTGGAATTGCAGAGGGGGTATGAAAAATAAAGCGAAACAAGGTTTTTTTCGTTCACTCTCAAGTAGGCATAATCTCCATTTTATTATTTTAATCGAAACAAAGGAGATGGTTGTCTCCGATCACACAGTACGTAACTTCTGGGATCACAATAACTTTTCATCGCATCAGGTTGAGTCTCAAGGTCTCTCGGGTGGCTTATTACTTACATGAAACTCGTCGGTTATCAATGGATCGGTAATTACTTCAACAATGAGATGGATACTTTTCCGATTCACGTTCATGTAAATTGTGTTCCATATTATCGTCTTATATGGCTCTACTAGTGGTGATGAAAGGTGATCCATGTTGTGAGCACGGGATTTTGTACCAGCTCGCGCGTTCAATGATGACGGCTTTTCGAGAAATTTATCTTCGAATCACACGATTTTTGACCATCCGACGATGTTCATATGGGAATCCTCCTCGGACGTTTTAAATTATTTAACTAAATATATATATA
>CATIWQ010315347.1:0-11347 GCA_949673415.1 Euphorbia schlechtendalii
TGTAAGTGAAAACTAAAGTTGATCAAACCATATCCACTATTTAATGGAAGTCGTCAATTCCCGCAATTCTTGCATCTGCTTTGAATTCGGTCTCGGCCCGTACAGAACCTCCGCTAGGATGCTATTCTTTACGAATATCGAACAAACGAATATTGAAGAATGAAAACTTTTATTGATAAGTGATTTGCAAGTACACTTATACAACAATTGATAGAGAATATAGAGAAATCTAGTGATCGAAATAGGGATTCGAATCACTTAAACATTTTCTCGCTAATGCTTATGAACGTAGCGAACTCTCTATCTATACACACACTATATCTCACTCATGCACTCTAATATTTTCCCTCTATCTCACTACACCATGTGCCACAAAATTGTTGAGGTTTGGAGCCCTATTTATAGAGTTCGAAGGGTTGCATCTATCCAAACGAAGTCACATTCATTGGTGAAAGATTGCATCTCTTCAATGTGATTGGTTGAGAGGCTTTGATTCAATCCACAATGGATAGGCACCTTTTTATGATTGGTTGACTCTTGATAAGTGTCTTTTCATTGGTAGTTGATGGAAGTTGATCATTCTTATGTGGCGGTTGGTAGTTGAAAAGATAATACCAGAAAACCGTCCATGTTGCGACTGCGATATGTGATTCGCGACCTGAACCTTTGATTGGCAGATTTCTATTTCTGAAGTGAATAGGTCACGACCGCGAGGCATTGTCACGACCGTGAATTGAGTTTTCTTCAGAAATCTCCTTGTAACTTTACCGATCTTTGACAGCTTCGATTCTAAGCCAAATCTTCAAGTTCCACGCATCATTTTTTCACCTTTTTCACTCTTTTTTCATAGAATTCCACTTTAGTTCATTTTACTCCCAAGATTTACCTAGTATCTGCATTTGCATAAAAAACTACATACCACGTGAAATCTTTTATATAAAGTATAAAAATGACTAAAACTATAGTGTTTATATTATAAACTTATTATGATAATAAGTGTAATTATACACTTATCACTACCCCTCCATTTAACATAAACACATATCTTGACTGGGACTTGTAATCATCCTTGTCATATTGAAAAATTGTATCATTGTATCCCTTCACAGAGAGATCACCTTCTCCATATACCAAAGACATATCCTTAGTCCTACGTAAGTACTTAAGGATAGTTTTAACGACTATCCAATGCTTCTCACCTGGGTCAGATTGAAATCTGCTCGTGATGCTCAACGCATGTGAGACATTAGGCTTAGTGTATACCATCGCATACATGATGGACTCTATCGTTGAGGCATAGGGTATTCTAGTCATGCGCAATCTCTCCTCTTATGTTCTCGGACACTCAGATTTAGAAAGGTTAATCTCGTGAAACATTGCGAGATAACCCTTTCTTGACTGCTCAAGGTTAAATCTAATAAAAAACTTATCTATGTATGTACTTTGTGAAAGACCTAGAAACCTTCTAGATCTATCTCGATAGATCTTTATACCAATTATCAAAGCTGCTTCTATAAGGTTTTTCATGGAGAATTTCTTTGGCAACCATGACTTAACTGTTTGAAGAAAAGGAACATCATTTTCCATTAATAATATGTCATCGACATATAATACAAGGAAAACGATCACACTCCCACTAGCCTTCTTATATACACAAGGCTCATTATCATTTTTCTTGTATTGCCTCGTCAAACCTAATATTCCAACTCCTTGATGCTTGCTTAAGTCCATAAATGGACTTCTGCAACTTGCATACCTTTGAGCTATCCTTAGATATAAAACCCTCGGGTTGTGCCATATACACATCCCTATCTAGATTCTCGTTGGGGAATGTTGTTTTCACATCCATCTGCCAAATCTCATAATCGTAATGAGCGAGGATGGTAAGGAGTATCTTGATAAACTTTAGCATGGTCATCGGTGAAAAGGTTTCATCATAGTCAATGCCTTATTTTTTACCGTAACCTTTTACAACCAGCCTTGGTTTATAGGTAATTACATTACCATCCTTGTCTGTTTTCTTCTTGAAAACCCACTTGCATCCTATGGGCTTAATCTCACTTGGAGGATCTATCATGTTCCAAACTTGATTTTCATACATGGAGTCCATCTCTAACCTCATGGCTGCAAACCATTTATCAGACTCTGAGCCTTTCATTACCTCCTTATAAGTCTTAGGCTCATCATCTTTATAAGGAAGACATTTTTATCATCAGTGATGAGAAACTCGTATTGCTTGAGAGCAATTGGAGCCCAACCTAACCTACGCAATGTCATTGTTATAATAGGCTTAGGAATAATCGGTTGATTGTTTGTTTGCTCTTCTTAAGTGCCTAACTCAAGATAGCTCCCACTAGCTTTCACAAGTATATCCTCCTTCTTAGTGAATTGCACATTTCTATAATCAAGGACTTTTTGTTCCTTGGGATCATTAAAGGTATAACCCATAGTCTTCTTAGGGTAACCTACAAACACACACCTATCAGACTTAGCACCCAACTTATCTGAACTTTTCCTCTTTATGTAAGCAGGACATCCCCAAACTCTCAGGTGAGAAAGAGATGGTTTCTTACCATACCACAGTTTGTATGGTGTTTGATCAACTGATTTCGAGGGCACTATATTTTGTATATAAATTGCACTCTCAAGTGAATAACCACAAAAGGATATACTGAAATCTGCTTAGCTCATCATGGACCAAACCATATCGAGTAGGGTTCGATTTGTCCTTTCTAACACTCCATTGCATTAGGGTGTATAAGGAGGTCTCCACTAGGATAAAATACCATTATCCCTTAGATAATCCTAAAACTCTTGGCTTAAGTATTCACCGCTTCGATCAAATTGAAGGGTCTTGATACATTTCCCAAGCATTTTCTCTACTTCGATTCTGAACTCTTTGAATTTCTCACAACATTCAAACTTATACCTCATAAGGTATAAATAATCAAATCATGAGTAATCATCGATTATGAAGTAGACAAAACCCTCATATGTTTTAATACTCATTGGACCACATACATTGGAATGTATTATTTCTAAGGTACTAGTGGCACACTGAACCTTTCCTTTGAAAGGTTCTTAGTCATCTTTCCCTTTAAACAAGGTTCACACGTCCCATAGGATTTCCATTCCATTGGGCCCAAGTCACCACATTTGTGTAACTTAGTTAAGCGAGTCTCATTTATATGGCCTCGACGACTATGCCATAAGTATGAGGATTTCTCATTATCTAATCTTGATTTCTTAACACTATTCATATTTAGAATTTCAATTTTAGTATCCAGAAGATAAATGCCATCAACAGATATTCTACAAGCATAAATAACATTATCATGTTTAATTTAACAATTATTATTAAAAAATAAAATCTCAAATCCCTCTGTTGCTAAATGCACAATAGAAATAATATTCTAAGTGATGGTAGGAATATAATAGCAATTGTTCAAAACTATAAGTAGGCCACTAGGAAAATGAAGGCTATATGTCCCTACAGCTGTTGCAGTAACCCATGCTCCATTTCCAACTCTTAGGTCCATTTCCCTCTTTGCAAGCCTCCTACTGTTCCGCAACCCTCTGCATAGAAGTACAAATATGAGTACCACAACTAGTATCCAATACCCATGTAGACTCATAAGGAACTGTAGAGAAATTCTCTATCATGAACATACCTGAAGTAGATGGCTTACTTTGCTTCTTCTTCACTTGTTTAGAAATTAGAGCTTTGCAATCATGTTTCCAATGTCCGTGCCTTCCGCACATGAAACATATCCCTTTGGGATTTTCCTTTTCAATTATCACATTTTGATCTTCCTGTTGATAGGTTTTAAATCATTACCTTTTATGCAAGTCTTGCCAAGGTACTTGTTCCTCTAGCCCTTAGATCTTCTTCAAAACTTCTATGTTTCTTGATAAACATGAATGAGTTGTTGGTCTTTCTTGACCTAAGATAATCTTTCACGAAAGGTGAATATTTATCAGATAGATTTTCATTCATAGTCTGTATGTCATACTCGAAATTTCTTTCAATTCCCACCTGAGTCATTCTCTTTGAATTCAGAGGTCAGGATCCCATCATTTCTCCTGGAGGTATAGAAGAATTTTTTTATTTCAATCTATTCAATCTTCATGCCCTCATGAATTCCTCTGATATGGATCAACATGGATTTTAGGTCCATACCATCATGCAGTTTCTTAAGCTTCAAGGTCATGGTTTCGAGCATCACAAGTGACACCACAAAAGCATCCTTCTTATGCTTAAGATATGCCTCTTTCTCTTGGATAGAAGCCTAAGCATTAGGATTGACT
Organism: Euphorbia schlechtendalii; assembly: GCA_949673415.1. Taxonomy (NCBI): domain Eukaryota; kingdom Viridiplantae; phylum Streptophyta; class Magnoliopsida; order Malpighiales; family Euphorbiaceae; genus Euphorbia; species Euphorbia schlechtendalii. The sequence continues at coordinate 4,309 of CATIWQ010315347.1, forward strand.
GGTTCATGATTATCCAAAATATAATCCATGTAACTCTTCTCAAGCTCCTTTCTAAGAGCCTTGAACCAGTCATCAAAATTGATCCCTATCAACTTATTATCAAGTATCGGACGAAGATTTATGTTAAACCTAGATATAAGATAGAAATTGTTTTGGACATTAGCATATGTAGATGCATTTAATATAAAATCTTTAAATTAAACACATAATTTGTACTATTTTCTCGATATTCAAATAGCCTCTTATATTTAAATTTGGGAAATTTGGTCCAACCAATTTTCCTTAGTAGGTAGCATCCATAGCCACTCATCATGACCTCACTATAGCAGGTCAAACCATAATAAGACAACCATGGTTGGAACTCATCCATTTGCATCTCATGCAATTGCTAATCCATTTAAGTTCTCTTTCCCCAGATGTGCATACCCAATTGTACGACTCCTCAAATGTCTCTCCAATCTAGCATTAGCTCCAATGATATGAACAACTAACCCACTTTGGTTAAGGCATTAACCCCATCTAGTCTCATGACTAAACACATGTTAAAGGAAAAGCATGTTGTACATGTTCTTACATCCGTTAATAAAGTTCGTATCATGACTTATGATGGGAAGACAATCTGCTACCTTAATATTATTGTAGGGGTTTTATTAGTGCTGCTGGTCTCACCCTAGTCTAGGTCTTATACGATGGATATGATTATGATAATAATAATTTCAGGCTATTATTAACTCTAAGGGAACATGATCAAGACTGGTACATCATAATTATTCCATTAAGCCACATAGCATGCAAAACTAATAAGGTCCATGTTTATGTTTTTGCACCTATGTCTATAAGTTTTAATTAAACAACATAAACCACATTTGCAAAACCATATGCAAAATCCAATTCTCATACTAGAAATCAACCGTCATAAAAATCCCTTGGGTACACTTGAACCTAATACCGATGGAGATTTCTAGGTAGGAGAGGCCCCCTTAAACTGAATGAGCAGCCAAGTCCAATCCTTGCCAAAATAACCACGAGCACTTCAATTCATTGTACCACAGACAACTATGATTCTAAGATTTTGTTCTTTAATTGAGTAAAGTACGGGATAACCCTCAATTTAAAGCATTTACACGTGTGGTAAACCATTGTTAATTTTATATAATAATCACCTAGACTAATTTTGAGCAACACCTTAATTTGGTTATCACATCATTTTCCATAACAAGAATTGAAACCTAAGTTATGCATAACATACTTTAATCAATTCATAGAAAATAACAATTTTAATATATTATAATCAATAATGCATAGCATAAGATAGACTCTGATACCACTGCTTGTTAATCAAGATAGTAATTGAACATGCAACATTGGAATTTCAAAACTTAAAATTAACACTAAAGGATCTCCTAAGCATGCCATGATTGATATGATATAAGTTGAAACATTCCATAGATGCTAATAGATTTATAAAACTTATAAAAGAAACCTATCATCTAAGTTAAGAACATTACCAGTTGATGCGTGCTTCTTGGTTTTGGATGTTGCATTCCCTTAGAGTAATTCGGTAGAATTCCTTTGGCACTAGCCTTCAAACTAGGATAGCCTCTACAATTGATCCACACGGATCTTCACCGACCAAAATCACCATTGAGGTAAAACCCGTTGGTCGGCAACAGCTGCTCAAAGACCAATCTAAAAACATTAATTGAGAAGGCTCACTTCAAAAAAGAAAGATCCTTCTAAAGAATTCTTCATCCCTTGGAGAAACTCGTGGAGGATATTGGAAAATTTCACGAAGAAAAGATATCAAACTCAGAGAGAAAGGTTGAGTTGAAGTGCGTTAAAAGGAGGAGAAGGGAGGTCCATTTATAGGGAGAGTGGAGTTAAAAACTCCCATCATTTAGTTATGTGGGTTGGGAAAATCCCATCCCACAAATAGTCTCAACTAAGCAGATCCCTAGGATCTATGGGTTGACCCACGGCACAACCTGCTTATGCAAGCTATGCACTGCATCCAAAAGGCAAGCCCGCCACAGCTGGGCTTGCGGGCCTTCCCCTAATTGTTGCCATAGGAAGCACTTTTAGGCTTACTTCTTGCTCCGCTCATTGTAATATTCCCAAGTTTCTCCTTTAATCCTTTTAATTAATAATTTGGTCCAACCACTTAACAATTCATCCAACGAATTTGACAACCTCAATATTCTCGATGTAGACATAGTTTATAGGTTCTTTACTCAGTTTGGTAAAGACCCAGAGTGTGTGACCTCATAGAATCCCAAACTATAGAGTTGCTAGAGGTTAACCGAAACTTAGCTTCCCTTCCGGGAAGCTTTAGGTTTAGTGTCCCAGACCGATATAGAATCTGATAACTTTAGACAATCTAATGGGCTTTCTACCAAAGGCATATGATCCCCCAATACTCAAAAAGTCACGTGATTGTGACTTGATCCAGTTCTGCATTAGTAACCAATACAATACACTCCTTCCATCAAGTTAAGTACCATCCAATTTATTAAGCTTGGATTAAGTGATAGCTCATGTAATAACCATAGCTATCCTGGAATTAACCTTGTTCACGAAGAACACCACTCGCTATAATGTATCAAGATTGACTAGAAACCTGTTATATCAATCTTATACTCTGATAAGAGGTTTATGAGCGTGTCTCTTCAACAAGAGGCCTTAAAGTACATCTCCCATTATATCACTTTATTAAGAGTGATGGATCCTATCTTGACTACTCATCTTACCAACATGTGATCGTCATTATACCCGTAATCACCTGTATCAGCCTGATCACCAGGGTATGAATAAGTATGACCCGAAGTATAACAACTCCTACATAATGTGACTAGTATCTTAGGTAAGAGGATACTTGTACTGCTACTGCAATAAGACATGACATCAACACATGGATATAGTTATTTTAAAGTTTCTGTCTTATAGTGGTTTCCCATGTGTTACCCAAATACAATAATGTGTTAACTCAAGGTACCACCTTCAGCTCGTGAGATCGGCTACTTGGATCTAATTCAAGGAGTAAGCCTACACATGCTAATCTGTCCGCTTCATTGATGTCCAATCTTAGTGAAACTATGACTAGGGATATTTAGATTATTCATAGTAACACGTATGTGCAGTTCTCACACCACATTCCTCACACTATGTCCTTGCACTTTTACGCTATGAAGTAGTCATAGAATTTATCTTATCAATGCTCATATATAATACCATATATATATGATACCCGCGAGATACATAAATTTAACAAAAGCATTGATAAATAACAAAGATTCCTTTGATAATAATAATAACAATAATCTGAAACTATTTATGCATTATAAGTAATTAAGATATATCACCCTAATTGCCTCTAGGGCATACATCATGTCTAACAGATTGAACCCAAGAAATTTAAAGATGCAGAAGAAGATGAATATTGGATGATCACGATGCAAGAGGAACTCGAGCAGTTTAAGCGCAATGATGTCTGGGATCTAGTTCCTAAGCCCAAAGGAAAATCAATCATCAGTACCAAATGGGTTTTCAAGAACAAACTTGATGAAGATTTCATCGTTGTGGAGAACAAGACCATACTTGTTTCTCTAGGCTATAATCAACAAGAAGGGATTGATTACAATGAGACCTATGCTATTGTAACCCGTCTTGAAGCAAATAGGATTCTATGTGCTTTTGCATCCCATATGAACTTCAATCTATTTCAAATGGATGTTAAGAGCACTTTCCTAAATTGATTTATCTGAGAGGAAGTGTTTGTGCACTAGTCCCCATGTTTTGAAGATGCGAAGAATCTAGAGCTCGCCTATAGATTTAAAAAGGCTCTATATAGATTGAAGTAAGCACCCCATGCTTGGTATAAAATGTTGACTAACTTCCTACTCAACGAAGACTATGAAAGAGGTAAAGTAGATACAACTCTATTCTGTTGTTCCGCTTTAGCTTTAATAATCATATTGAGGGGGTGAATGCAAAATTACTTGGTACTTTATAGATTTAAAAATTTAATCTATGTTGTTTATAGATGCGTGCTGAGTGATTTATGCTTAGTGCACTATGGTATAAAAACTTTAAACTACTCAACTTTGCTAACTTATTTTACTTGCAAACTATGCTGAGTAGTCTTACTCAGCTTAGGTTGGTTTTCATGCAGTTTATATGAAAATGAGAGATTATATATTGAACACATACACTTATAAAGGCAATAAAGAGTTAAGGAAAGAGTACACCTTAGATTTATCTTGGTTCGGCCCCAAGCCTACCTCTAGTCCCTGAATTCCTTTCTGAGCTTTAATCCACTAGTGATTTCTTTCCTTTAATAAGTGGAGAAGCCTTTACAGTGGGTAGTAAGGATGTTTAATAGATTGGTCGGCTAATTGCATGACCATATTTGTCCTTTTAACTTCATCATCAAGCTTTAACTCCTTGAAGATTGATAAAGGTATAAGATTTATACTAGCCCCAAGATCATGTAAACATTTTGGGAAAGAAATGTTTCCAATTTTACACAGAATTATGAAACTTCCTGGATCTTTTAGTTTAGTGGGCATTGTAGCAGTTATTATTTTACTACAATCTTCAGTTAAAGATACTTTTGATATTCCTTCTAAACTACATTTTCTAAATAAAAGTTCCTTGATAAACTTACCGTAGTTAGGAATCTGAGTTATGGCTTCAATAAATGAAAGATTTATTTCCAAGCCTTTGAGTTTGTTGATGAATTCGATGAATTGCTTTTCCTCATTCTTCTTCTTCATTCTTTGTGGAAATGGTGGTTGAGGGGGATTAACCTTTCCGGATTTAAGTTGTTCATCCACTCCTGCATTGTTATCAGATATACTCGGATATTCAGCTGGCACTTCAACAACATCATTAGCAAGCATACCTGAAGGATTTGGTTCATCTAGTAATTTACCACTTTGAAGAGCTATAGCATACACATTTTCTTTAGGATTTTCTTCTGTGTTACTAGGTAAATTACCTTTTCCTCTAGATGGAATAGTACTTGCTAATTGACCAACTTGTATCTCCAAATTATGAATTGAAGATTTAAACATTTGATCCATTGTATTCTCTAACTTTTTGTACCATTCTTCTGAATCTAATTGCTTATTATAAACTCCCTCTAGAAACTTATCTATCTTACTTGTTAACTACCCTATTCTATCAGTACTCTGGTAATTCTTTTGTTGGTTATCACCATACTTCCAATTAGAATTTCTATAGCTATTTCCATTATTGTTATAAGAATTCCCTTGACTTTGAACATAACTTAATTGCTCCCCTACACATGGGTTGAAGTTACAATCAAAAGCTGTATGTTCGATTTGACCATAATTTTCACATGTCAAAGGGTTATTTTTACTTACATGCATATTATCTATCTTGTTAGATAAAGCAGATATTTTTGCTTGCATAATAGAAATAGAATCTAATTCATTGACCTTTTTAACTGAACTAGAATATGTAGATGCAACATGTGAATGAGTAGGATTATTAATACTTACTTGTGCTTTTTCCACTAGCCACGTACTATTGTTGCTTGTCATAACTTCCAAAAGTTCAAAAGCTTCTTGACTAGTTTTATTCATAAGAGATCCTACAGCCATAACATCAATCATTCCTCTCATTGCATGATTTATTCCATTGTAGAAAGTTTGGAAAATAACATTCTGAGGTAAACCATGATGAGGAAAAACTCGCTGAAGTTCCTTATAATGTTGCCAGGCTTCGTATAAGGATTCACTATCTTTCTGGGTAAAAGAAGTGATTTCTTTAATGAGTCTTGCGGTTTTTGCTAAAGGGAAATATTTAGTTAGAAAGGCTTGTGCTAATTGGTTCTAGGTAGTGATTGTATTTGGGGGTAATGAATTCAACCAAACTTTCGCTTTATCACGGAGTGTAAATGGGAATAAGCGAAGTTTAACTGCTTCTTCAGGAACATTGGGTAAACCATAATATTGCACATTGTTGCTAATCATTTGAAGTAATGAAAGTTTTATTTCAAATTGATTTTCATTAATTGGTGGTTTAGCAATTCCTTGATTATTACCGCTGATGGTTGGAACAACATAATCCATGAGCCTTGGTTGAGGTTGATCATGGTTTGGATTTGGATTTTCAACTTGCTCTTAATCGTCAGCCATTCTTCTCTCTTGTCTCTTATATTTTCGTTTTCTTGTCCTACCAAATCATTCTATTTTTTATTCGAAAGACTCCAAACTTTCTCCTGAACTACGCGTACTTGGCATGCAAAAGCTAGAAAGAAAACTCAATGAATAAGCAAAAAAAATATGTTAATAACAAGAAAATATATATAAGAAAAATAAAAACAAATAATTTAAATAATATATAAAATATAATTGCCCATTTTCCAGTAATTTTATCTTTAGAACACACTTATCTTCCCCGGCAACGGCACCAAAAACTTGTTCGACACTTTTCTACTAATAAGTTTAATAATTTGTTCGCAAAATTTGGCTATATATTAATGGTGCCAAAAACTTGTTCACGTAAAGTATAGGTATTGTCACTACCTCTTATCAAATAGAAAAATGATGATAACTGCAAGTATACAGTTGCGATGTAGCTTTAAAAGATATCGAACCCACAGGGAAGGAACCAAGTCTAAAGATCAATAAGGAAGAAAGAATAAAGAAAATAAAATATTTTTGGATTTAGTTGGGAGGATTAGAATGAAGAATGGATAGATATATGTATGGAAGACTAGAGATTCTAAATATATAGATTTTCCCTACAAAATAAGTATAGCAGAGAAAACATGCAAGTTCAACAAAGATGTTACGATTCACTAAACTAATCTAACAGACTTGGTTCAAAATATCCAGATGCTCAATTATTCACTATAGAGCAACACATGAAATAACTTTTCTAAACCTAGCGCAAATGAATTAAGACAATTATATAAACCTGGATAACGTCAATACTATGCTTAGTACGGGTCGCACTCACATAGCCACATTTAGCAAGTTACCATTCCAAAAATGTTGGCTCACTAAACAGC
>CATIWQ010315402.1:0-19369 GCA_949673415.1 Euphorbia schlechtendalii
TTTTTAACATAATAATTATTATTTCGGGCCGGATGGGCCGAGCTTGGGTTTTATTATTAAAACCAAGCCCGGCATATATTTTACTCGGGCCGCTTCGGGTTCGGGCCGGGTCGGGCCTAATCACCAATCACCTTATCCAAGCCCATCCCATGAAGAGCGGGCATGGACGGGTTCCGCGGGTCAACAGGCTCGTGCCCAGGTCTAGTTGTAATTACATAATGAGTATAGTTCATTTTGATGTGTATGGATTTGACTACTATTGTATGGTTGTAATTGTATAATGTGTATGGTTCATTTTGATAATGTGTATAGGTTTGGCTACTGTTGTATGGTTGTGATTGTATAATGTGTATAGTTCATTTAGAAATAATTTAACGTAAAAAATAGAAGAATCAGGGACCCATAATTAACAAGAAAGAAAGTATTGATTAACGTGAATTCAATTGAGGAAGAACAATCTTTGCTGATAAGGGAAAATCTTACAAAATAAAAAACTGCCATAATAAACGTTAATAAAAAGAAAGAAACGGTTGTAATTAAAAAAACTATCATAATAAATATTAATTAAAAAACTGGCTTAATAAACGTTAATGAAAAGGAAGAAACGATTGTAATTAAAAAACTGTCATAATAAACGTTAATTAAAAAACTACCATAATAAATATTAATTAAAAATCTTACAATCTTTACTGATAAGGGAGAATTTTACAAAATAAAAACTGCCATAATAAACATTAGTTAAAAAGGAAGAAACGATTGTAATTAAAACACTTTAGAAGAATATTAACAATTTAATAAAGATGTATTTGTATTAAAAAAATATTAAAAATGAGTAATTAAATAAAAAATGTTTCAAAAAAGGTATTTCATTAAAATGAAACTTCACATGGGGTAAAAACCCAATTTTTCTAATATGAAATTAATTTTTTATTGTATTATGTAATATTTTTTTTAATGCTTAGTTCGAAAATGCAAATAATACTAGTAAAATAAAGTTTTGTTACAATTCTGTTTATATTAAATATACAAACAATAATTTGTAACGAAACCTAAATAATAAATATGTATTTCTTTAAGTTAGCCCGAACTCAGCACCAACTCTATACGAGTTTAGTCCGGTTCGAAGTCGGGAAAATTTCAAGTGGCTTGGAATGTGTTTTAAATGAGCATTTTTCTAGGTATAACCCGGTTCAGCCCAGTCCAGCCCATAGACAGACGGGTCCAGAATATTACGACGTCGTTTGACATTCATGATTCTTCATCGTGTGAAATTCCCCTTTCGGTCACAGCTCTATAAGCAGCTCAGCTCTCTTTTTCACACAAGAAGAGAGTTGCTCTACAGATTCTTTTCTGCTTCTTCTACGCTCTAATTCAGTTTCATCATGTCTGCAGAACCATCCACTGCTATTCAAAAAAGCCAAGTATGTAATTACATCTTCTTTTCTGCCATTGTAATTTGATTTCAATTATTGGGGAATTTTTGAATTTGGGAACTGGGTCGATGGGAATTTTTCGATTTTGGGTCTTAATCTTTTGGATTTTCTCAGGTTGATTTAGTGGACTTCATTGATTGGTCCGGGGTTGAATGCCTTAATCAGAAGACCAGCCACTCTATTCCCAATGCTCTCAAGCAGGTAAATCACTAGCACTAATTTTCCCTCTTTTCTGCTTCAAAATTCTTCAATACTTTGCTCCCAAACAAAGCCTGAAACTAATCGTTGGTTTGTAAATTGTAACATAGGGTTATAGAGAAGATGATGGATTGAATCTCGAGAGCGATGCAGATGAGCAGTTATTGATTTACATTCCTTTCAATCAAGTTGTTAAACTTCACTCCATTATTGTCAAAGGACCAGAAGAAGATGGTAACCTTTAATCTTATCTTTACACCTTTGTTAGATGTTATCTATAAGCCGCGCTTCGTTTTATGATGAACTTGCTATTTTGCATTTGATAGTATTGTATTGTCTCTCCAGGGCCTAAGACTGTAAAACTTTTCTCAAACAAAGAGCACATGGGATTTAGGTATTTTCTAGCACCAACTAATTTCAATAGGTTTTCATTACTAGAATTACGAAAAGGTTGTTATCATCAATCGACTAATGCTTTTTCATGATATAATGACAGTAATGTCAATGACTACCCTCCTAGCGACACCGCGATTTTCACACCAGATACCATCAAGGTAGATTTTATCTGATAGTGATGTTATAGAGTACTTGACATTTCCATTTATGCCCTTTTCCTTCTTGTAGGGAACACCAAAAGTGTTGAAGTATGTCAAGTTTCAGAATGTTCGAAGGTGCGCCACTAAGTTTGTGTGTTGTTATGCTTCATTTATTTTTATCACTAACTTCTTGTTGCTGAGTATACTTTTTTGGTTGTTTTTATCAGCTTGACGATATTTATCGAGGACAACCAATCCGAGTCTGAAATCACCAAAGTCCAAAAGATTGCCTTGTTTGGAACAACGTGAGTTTTGATTGATTTTTCGAACTTTGGTATATGTTTTTTCTTATTCAAACAGTCACCTTCGTTCTATTTCTTTGTCAGTTATGTGCTTGAGGTCCTGTTTGCTGAATACTTTGCTTTGGGTTATTCTTTTGCAATCACTATGCCATTTCTTGTTTGGAAAGTAGCATTTATTTGTCATTGGCTTAACAAAAAAATCACGAACAGACAAACTACAAAGTAGAAAAAGTGTATAATTGATAAATAGTAAATGCACTGTTTATAAATCCCCATTGTCTAGCGAAATATGAATTATTGTATAAACTGAAATTACATTTGAATTGAGGGTCATATTGTTCAGTTTTCACCTGAAGTTGTTTGTAAGTTCGTGGAATCATGGCTTAAGTCTTGTTATTGGGTGAACTGTATCATCGGACTTTGGTCTTATAAACATAGTTTTTAAGTTTCTCTTCACATGATGATTTGCTTGCTAGTTCTTTAGCTTCCACATCTTGATGAAACTTACATTTTCTGCATATTATGTAATTGCAGGCTATTTGGTGGTGAGCTTATTTGTTTTCTACTCTTAAAGAGAAGCAAGTTTCCTTTTTCATTTTCTACATCATTTTGCTGATTTCTCTAGTTTTCTTATTGCAGTGTGGAAACAACAGATATGAAGGGCTTGAAGAAGATTGAAGATCACTGATAGCAAACAATAGTTGAGACATGGTTGAATCTTGCAGAGAAATTTTAACAATCAATTTCCTAATGTTGAAGCACTTCTACCATATCAAATAGTTTGATCATTTTGTATTGGGGCTTGAATTCTTTTTGTACTTCCGCGGTTTGTTATGTCATTTGTTTCATACCTTTTTCCTCAGCTATATAGTAAACATGAACTGATCAAGGCAAATCAATGGTGAACATTTATGATTTCTTTCTTAATGAAAATAAAATCTTGGTAAGTGCAGTGATATAAAAGGCTACAAAATGTTTTTCTGGTTGCAAGTCTAATCATTTTCTCCCTTTTTTCTTTTACCCAAATTTTATTTCGCAGGATTTATAATGTTACATTTCTCATTTTAGATTCCCATGAAATGATGTTACTTTATCATTATTATATTAATTTTTTTTACATCATTTCAAAAATAAAAAATATATTATTATAATAATCGTTCTCTAAAATGGGATTCCCTGAATACAAGGAATTTCATTTTTGGGGATATAGTTGAACTTTGACTATTATACTTATGTTTTGACCACTTGATTGATTGATTATATTGAAATAACTGTCTGATGCAATTATTTTGACAAGTCATACAAACGTGTTTTAGCCAAAAATGGCTTCAACAATAGCTATACAACAGTTTAATCTGGTTCGAACTAAAACGAAATCTGGATTGCCACACAATCAGGCTGGATTACACTGCATTGTTCATTGATGAATCATGGTGTTGTGTCTGAAGCAAACAATTATACGAGTTACCGAAGTCGACAGTCAATTTAAGGACATGCAGCATATAAGTCGATGCAACCCAACTGTAACCGCGAATTCGATTGAGCATCTTTGACTGCCAGAAAGCGGAACCTACCATTTCATTTAACACATATCACATGTTATGAAAAGAACAATACAAAGGAGAGGCAAAATGACTGGAATTTTTTGTTACCTGAAAGAATTGAAGGCCAAACCTTCTGATTGGACTTCAAATAGTTTTCGCTGAAACCGATTCTCAAAAACTTGAGACGTTTGTCTGTCCAGAACTTGCCAAGTGGTACCCCCGTCATTGCTTCCCTCAACAACCCTATAAACAAATACTTGACAAATTCATGCATATGCAAATGAAGGGCATTTCATTTACATTTCAACAAGGTATATAATTTGCACGTCCTAATAATTTCTATAAGATCAAGCATATTTAGGAGGTGACTAAAGTAAAACCAGTGAAAATTTTTGTGCACATACCAATCCATCGGATCCCTCTCTGGAACGTCATTGGCTGACATTATACTGTAAGCCGACAATTCATACGTTTGGTTGGCTGGTAGTTTATACATGAGCCAACAACCTGCAAGATGGAAGTATGATTAGAAAATATGAATCAACAATTGCAATGATTTTCACATCAAGCAGAGCTGCATTTTGCAAGATTCTACTATTATTAGAAACTGAATTTCCCGTTTTCCAAATGGATTGTTGTCATGTTCAAAACAAAAAAGAATTGGCTATATTAGATCTACAATGATATACCTTTTGCCCCATTTGGTTCTTCCCATTTAGTCGCACGAAGTCCATCAAATGCTGATGTGGCCTGAAGTTTGTCATAAATAAACACCGAAATAAACTCTTAAGGAACATAACCATACATACCCAAACAATAAATTGATGAACCGCAAACTAACACTGCTTACAATTCCAAAAGGAAGTTCCTCGCCAGTTGCCAGAACCGAACCAGAATGGACCCTGTGCAATCTCATGGGTGGAAAGGAAAGCAAACCTTCAGTTAAGATATCACATTTATCGAGATGGAGGATCAGATCATCCAAAGCATCCAACACAAATGGCAGTGCTAATGAGGTTTTGACAGGATCACCAGCCAAACAGATGTATACTTTTTTGTCTGTGTCTATCTCACGCCTCAAAGAAATAGCATCGATTAACTCATCAAAGTAAGGTAGAAATGGAAGCAAGAAAGGATTTATGGAAGTTCTCCTTGTCTTATAGGGTAAGTTTTTGAGGTTCACAAGGATTTCTTTAAAGATCTTCAGAATTTGAACAACGATTGCTTTTGGAAGAGAGTTCTCAAGAAACTGAGTGACATTAGTGAAAAGGGAATTGCAAATCTTGGTCACGTGTTCATCCACACACACACGAATGGGGCAAGATGAACAACTGAAAGAACTGTCTTCATCGGAACCTATTTCTGATCGTGAAATGCGCCACTCTTTGTTCCCGCTTTGTCTTCCTGGTAAAGAGACTGAAAAATCATCAGTCAGCGCTAATCCCCTTTCAGTTTCTTCTGATTCTTTCCTATCGCGGTCTTCAAGCAACGAAACAACTTCAGGTCTGTAGCTTCTTCTAATGTCTTTCGTCATATTACAAAGAGTAGCTGATAACACAGGCTCCGTGACAATATTCCGTCGAGTCAAAACCTGAAATTTTAAAGACCAATAATTATTGAATCAACTTAAGAGCACTCACAAAGGAGTTCTAAAGGGAAATGCAATTAAAATGAAAGAGTGATAATTTTATTACCTCAAGCCACTTTCTTGTGTAACGTTTAGTGACATCATAAACTCCATCCTTTGCGATTGCAATCACATAATTTAATTTCTTACCCCAACTGCTTGAAAAGTAAAAATTAAGTTCTCGGAGAAGTTCGCAGAGGAAACAATGGGAAAATATATGCATCATGCAGAAGTAAGTTACCCCTTTTCATATAATAATGGTTTGTCATATGTTCCTTCACAAGGGTCAAGATGCAACCATCTGTAAAATGTATGAGAACACATATAGCAGCTTGTCAACATGCCCAATAACACATTGAGCTTGATTGTCAACTCAAATGTTGATGTTGAGTACAACAACTTATTTAATGGAGCTTACCTTCCTAAAACTTGAGAGAAGCACTCTGTCCAAACATGATCAGTGAAATCCAGGATCTGAAATGGAAGACGAATTGCAAAATAAATGAAATGTCATCACCATCTCTAAATATAAAAGTGAATACTGCAGGTCATGTGTATGTTATCGAACACGTGAGCATGTGTTTGGCCATATTAACAGCTAGCAGACAAGGGTTGTGACCAACCCATATGCATGTGTGTCTGCACATCAGTGCATGTATGCTACGAAATGGCAAAAGAATGAAAAAAGAGCACAGCATGATAACAAATCTTTAGAATCATTGACAGTTATATAACAAGAGAGTACAAAAACAGTTTAAAAAATTCAATTTCATTTAACATGTATTTGCATCAACGAAAATAAGGACCACGTTAGAAATCAATTAAACTAAGCTTTGGCTCAAATAAAGTACATTCATGAGGAAATTACAGTTCCTCGACATGGAACAACGAGAATTGACTCGTAGCTCATCAGATGTTGGATATCCTTACTCAAGAACATTGTTGTAAACTTGTGGCAATTGCAGAAAAGCAGGTCAACTACAATCACAGAGTGAAATTCAAATTACAGAGTTACGTCTAACTGCATTACACATTAATTTTCTTTCCTGAACACTTCATTTTGAACTCTGACAATATTTTTTTGTTACAGTAAAATAGCAGGGGAAGATGAAAGTGTTCACATGATGAAATGATACTAATATTCTAATTGATTCTATCAAGAATACAATATAGAGCCAACAATATTGTTCAAGGTTATGCCAAGATAGTCATCTGTAACAATTAGAAATGATGTTGATGCCCAGCAGCTGCTCATGCAAGTCACAGTTACCTCAATAATCATGTTGGCCTGAGTGCTCATCTACGAATGAATCTGATTCTAGGTAATAGTTAACGCGAATCAAGGTCATGCTATTTTTTGAACAAAATCCTATGATCTACTAAATAATGTACATCCAATATAATTGCAAAAAGTAAATGCGATCATGGTTATGGAGACTGACCAAGCGAGACTCGTAGCCAAAAGCTCGACAGTAAAGTGTAAAGCAATTAGCCCATTCCCCACAACGACCCCTTCGCGTTTCCAAAAGCTGCATATAAATAAGAAATGAAAATTACGAGAAGGAAATTCATGATCTAGACCACTCAACATATTTCACAAGATACCTTTAGCGGATCATTGTATCGTGGAAATCGAGTAGTTCTCGAGCAATAATTGCACCTGAAAGCAGGTCGGAAAAGAGAAGTAGAAAAGTGAATAGCTTTGATTATTAAAACAGTGATGTTGCACTTGGTGCATAAGCCATTAAGCAAGAAAGATGTCATTGAGTAGTAAAAGTTGATTTGCTAAAATTAAAGCATTATGCCACAATCCTGAACAAAGAGTATGACTGTATAATATATTTAAGGTTTTCAGAAACATCACTTAAATGCCACGAGGAATGTTTTGCATCAAGGATTGACAAGGAAAAACTCTATAGAACATATAGTAATATATCAATGAAATTGCACTTATATAAAAACTGTTAAAGGAAAAAAAACCAAACTTTTGAATCATGTTATGCATTACGTACCGGTAAAGCTCGACCCGGGATGCTCCATATTTAATTTCAGAAGGAAGTGGAGCACCCATTCCTTGATTAGTGGTATCCCCGCCACAACCATCACAAGGAGGTGCATTGACCCACCTACACTATGAAGACTTATAGTGAAAGGGAGAGACAGGAGAGGAATAAAATCACTTTAACCACAATCTCTAGTAGATAAGGTCAATTTCATATAAGATATTTGACTTCAAGGAAATCAGATACAGAACTTCAATACAAAATTTATGTATCTGTATTTCTTTATGGGAAATTTGGCATTGTTTTCCCAGGGCCAAAATTTATTGTCCGTGGAAAGCTTGTGAGGGGAGCTTTTTGGGAAAGCAATGGAAAACTGGCCCTATTTGGCAAGATACACATATGAGCTTCTATAGTTTCATTTAACTGGATCGAGCTTTATTGTTAGCTAGATCCTTTTATACTTCAAAACACATTATGGTACTAAGACCCAAATGATTAAACAAAAACCTTACACGCTACAAAATAACCAATTAACTAAAAAAGGAGAATGGAGTTTAAAGGCTGAATGCAAAAAAAAACAAAGGTATGAGGACTAAATTTACAAATGAAAAAATAATCAGGGGCCTAGTATTGCATTTGCCATTTTTAATAGGCTATGAAATTTTCTATTAAACGTTGGGAAGTCCATTGTACAAAACATTAAAGGTAGTGAGAAACACCTGAATGATTCTTTGAACCAAAAAAGCAGCTGCAACAGGAAAGCATGCTCTTGTTCAAATTTCGACGGTTTGAAGTTTCCCTCCTGACACATTTTTCAGAATAAAAAGTTATCATGGCAGGTTGACAAAAAATACGTTTTGCAATAGAACTGAACACTTGTTTCAGAAAAACAAGCAGCCACGGTTATTCAAACAATAAGTACAAATCAACGAATTACTGGAAGATGAGATAATATATTCCAATTATTTCACTTTAGGAGCAACTTTGCAAAACACAATAGTTGACAACCTCAGAACAGTGGTCGTCGAATCTCCTTATTTTTATATAACCTATTTTCTCCATGATGCTAGTCAACTTTGTAACATAATTAACATGTACATGCCCAATGCAATGGGAATGGGTAAATACAACAAAAAAAACACTAAAGTGATAAAATAACTCTTTTGATTCATTAAAACAAACAAGCAAACCACTTGTGTATGCAAAAAATATTATACAAAACTGGAGTGCCTTGAGAGTTCTTCTAACCAAACAAGTATACCACAGCAATAATTGGATTTCACTCAAAAAAGACCACAAAGTATGTCTTGGCAGATGGTTCATCAGTCTAAATGTTAATATGAACAAATGTGTGTAAGCTATTAAATAACAAATATTATATTATGTTATATTCCAGACTTATATAATTAAGAAGAAATTCTTTCTTTTGCTTCTTAATGTTATATCCAAAAGGTTGCACTCCAGTTTACAAACATTCTGGTTTACAGAACAAAATATAGTTCATTTAAGCTGACTAAGCTTAAGGTGAATCTACCTTATGCTTAAAACCGTAAAAAGGGCAGCAAGGTTGTCAGTGGGTGATTTCAGAGCTTGAACCCGTGGTCCATGGGTCACACAGAGACAACTCTACTGTTTCCCCAAGGCTCAGTATAACACCAAAATAATGCAGCAATCAAACCAAAGCATAGAATAAAGGCGCAGAATATTGCTAGTGTAGTGATTTAGCCACTATTAGATTCTTTTTATATTAGCTATGCAACTGGTAGAAAAGCAAAAGTTTAGATAAATAGGAAACATTCTTCAAATGGTGTGTATGCTAGCATACATTTTAGAGTTCACTTCCCTAAAAATAATAATGTTCTAGACATAGTAGTCAAAGGCGCGCCTAGGCGCGACTAGGCTCTCTGGCGAGCCCTTGCGCCTTAGGGGTTTTAGGCTAAATTTTGCGCCTAGAGTGCCCCAAGGCGCGGCCTTGAGCCTTGAGTGCGCCTCAGCGCCCTGACTACTATGGTTCTAGATATAGAATTCAATCACAACACATGTTAATTTTCTATGTAAGTCGACGAGAACAGTCCACAAGGCTAACACACCAAAGTAATCAACAAGTGAGATGGCCATGAAGCACTAGGTCATTGAAATGAATTCCAAGACTTTAGTTATGGAAAGTCTCAAATGAATCGCAAAAAATGGAACAAAACACAAAAATGTAATAGAATGCATCTTGTAGAAACAGATTTAGGCGCATGTACAGATAAAGACTTCAGAAGATGATAGAACAAATATGACATGGATCATTAAATAGTTCATCAATGGTGTGGTCATGCCAGATGCCCAAGTATTACTTGAGGAGAAGAAAGATCTTACCTTGGCTAGGGAAACCAATGCTTTCTCCTCAAGCTCTTCAACAGGAACTGTTTTTTGTGCTGCCTCCTGGCGAACAGGATCTTCATACTAAAGCAAGAATAGTCAAATCACTCAATAAAGCAATAGCCGTTGAGAAAAAACACACTCTTTTACTAGCTAGCATCTAACTTAAGAGAGCAAAGCAATGGAAGTGAGAAACAACTTTGCCTTTTGTTCTCTGTCTAATAAGGTCAAGTCAATGTATTATTCCACAAGTCCAATACGGATGCGTCTAAGATGAAACAATTGTTGATTTTCCACTTAATATTCCTAAACTTCCCCACCAACCAAGTAATAAGCAAAACAAATTGGATTGCAGGTACCAAACAAGCACACGAGTTTACTACCATAAGGATAAGAATAAGGAACAATTACCAATTGAAATTGATTGAGATGAGGTCGAATCCTCTGTTCAAACTGTTCACTCTGATCACTCGCCATAAACTGCTGGAACATTAGCGATTCTTCTTCCGCCTAAAGATGAAGAAACAAATTCAATATAAATTCTCAAAACTTCAAATGATTCGTCTGAAAAGAAACAGCAATGAGTGACCTGCAGCATTCGTGCCAATTCCTCATCGGACATCAAATTAACGTCATTTTCTTTTGCAGCAGAACCAGTACCACTACTACTACTCAATTCCTGTTGTTTCTTCTTATCATTTTCGTCAATTGACACCAATTTAAGCTCGTTAGTGAGAGCGGTGACGAGATCAGAGTCACCTGATATGACGCGATGATCATCGCCTTCAAGAATCTAACATAAAAAGGACAAAGCAAACAGCATTGCAAATTCAGGAGCTATAGCACAGATAAGAACAGGTGAAAGTAGAGATACAGGAGTGATCGGAAACCTTCTGCTCATCGGGAGGAATTGAGGTGAGAGAAAACAGCTGAAACTTAAAAACCTAGAGCCAAATCAAAAAATGGATATTGAGGAAATTTGAAGAAAATAATAGATATTATAGAATAATGGAATGATTCGAGAAAGAGAGAAACCTCAATTCCATCGTCGGTGTCATAATCAACGTCGAAGGTAGAATCGCTGTGGTGAACAACGAATTTCCGAGCCACCATTTTTGCTTCTTCGTCCGTCTGCTCTGTGTCGCAGTGAAAGTAAATTCATAAATTTGAAGGAACCTGGATTTCATCATTTAACTTTTATTCCTTACGTGGCTGCAAAATTTGCTGAATTTACAAGTTTTGTACTATTCACTTTCCTATTCCTTTATTTAGAGTTAAAAATAAGACCAAATGCATAATTTCCGCTTAATTTTTCATTTTTATGGCCCTTGAACCTTCATTTGCCTCCGATAATGTTTCGAATGAGTAAAACGCACCCACAACCCTCTCAAGTTGAAATAAAATTGAAAAAGTCAATGATTGATAGACACGCACTGTGATGTGATTTGAATACAGATAATTTGACGTTTCGTCAGCGATATTAAAAACTAATTTAAATTGTGAAAAGTTTAATTTGAAGTTTTCTACTTCATTCTTCTTATTTTTATATAAAAATGAGTTTTTTTTCTATATATTTTGTCGACAAGCAAACAATTTTTTTCTATCTATTAGTTATGTTTATGCTATAAATTATCCTCACATTTAAAAAAAAATGCTAAATTAATTACTTAGAGTAATTAAGCAATTTGCACGCCTGAAATGAGGAAAGTGGCGTATACACGCATTTGTGCCAATTTTAGGAGGTTGTCTGGTATGTTTTTATCAAATTCAGGATCTTACTGAAAGCAAATGGAAATTAGGACTGAAAAAAATGAAAAGCTACCAAATTTGAGAGAAAGTTTGTAATAGACCTTAAAAGTAAAATTAAAATTAATAATGTAAACTTTTCCATTTATTTAGATATTATATTAGGAAGCATCATTTTTCTATATAATCATGTTATAATCGTAGCAGGTATTAAATAGCTTTACATTTTATTATATATTCAACCGATGGTACTATTGAACTATTAATTTCTTACAAAAATAATTTATAATTAAGGAAACTCAAAATACATTTTCATTTTACGTCGATACATTTTTTTTCCGTATAAGTAGTATATAATTAGATTATCATTATCTGGGTTTTTTGAACTAGTTCTACTAGAAATTTTTTTATACCACTAGTTTAATCTACCATACTGTAATTAGTGTGACAGCTCACAATTTTACCGATTGAACCAAGTGAAACATTACTAATACCACTAATTCATTTAAAAAACAAAATCCGGAGACTATAAAATTGAACTTTTAAGAAGCATACCATAGTACAAAACATGTATAACAGTCACAGGAACTTAGCCAAATGTCAACTTGCAGAAATAATACAAAGTGCCAAAAATTTATTCAAACCTCCATCACAAAATGCAGAACTTTGGCAAAAAAACAAAAAAGATCGAAATCTAAGCAAGTGTCAGTGGCAAAGTCGCCACTGTTAACTCACGTTGTGAAGTTGTCGCGATTCAATGTCACGAAGCCTTAGCGTGACAGCTCTCTTATGAGCTTCGAGCCCTTCAACTTCAGCCATCTTGGCCACATATGGGCCAAGTTTTCTGAGGCCTTGTTCAGTTAAAGATTGAACAGTCATGTATTTTTGGAAAGAATCAAGGGACACTCCACCGTACATCCTAGCGTACCCGTATGTTGGTAAGACATGGTTGGTGCCGCTTGCATAGTCTCCAACACTCTCTGGAGTCCACTGCCCCAAGAACACAGAACCTGCACAGCCATAAATTCACGATCCTACATGTGATAGCTTACGAGACTCGATGTTACAGAGTTTCCAACACAGCATACTTAAATTGATTTCTCAATAATAACTTGAAGAGACTTGGGGTCTGTTTGGGATTGCTGTCAAAGCTGCCGTCACGAAAGATCAGCTAACAAACTTTTAATTTTTAACAAAATAACATATTTTGGCATTGGACAAAAGAGTTTTGACTCTTGATATTAATAAATAAGGAAGGATTTGCTAGTAGCTTCCAAAACTTTTCAGGACAGCAGCCTGGAAAAGCTTGAAAATAAAACTTTTCAGAAAAGCATTATGAGAACCCTTAATAAAAGACCAATTGTCCGATAAATCCAAACTCGCCTACTTTTTGTGTCTTAGCCTTTTAGATGTATGTGTTTTGTCTGAGTTTATTAACAGTGATTTTATACACATGTGAAGTCTTAACTACGCCTATTTCCAACAAGATGATGACAATGAAAGAAAAGTAAATAAAGCATTGGAAGCAACCATATGGATAAACCATACCTGCATTTTCGATATAACTCTCCCACTTTTCTGCATCGTGAACATTGATAATCAGATGCTCAGGCGCATACAAGTTTGAAAACGAAACAGCCTGAAATAAACCAGACAGCATTTTTCGAGGTTTTTAACATGGATATAGGAATGGCAAAAGCACAGAAAAAGTAAATATAGATGGGCAAGAAGCTATGAGCAGTCAGTGGGACCTACCTCAGCCATATCACGAGCAAAGACCGTGAAACTGTGGCCTAGTGCTTTAGAAGCATATTCTCCCCTTGGCAGGCTGTTACACTGGTCGCAGATTTCCTTCTCAATAGCTTCCAAATCAACATCATCTCCAACAACTACAAGAACAACCTGGCTATCAGGCCCATGCTCAGCCTGGAACATGCAAGGTAATTTAGATGTGCACCGCATGATATTGATAGCATAAATTATGTACTTCACATGAACTGAGCTCTTTAAGAATTGTATCAAAAAATGCAAAAGATAAGGCACCTGGGATAGTAAATCTGCAGCTATGTGGACAGGACTGGCATGTCTATCTGCAATGACTAGAACTTCTGAAGGCCCAGCAGGCATGTCAATTGAGATCATTGCTTCACTGTTCTGTTTAGTAATAAAAATATGAGCAACTGTGGTAATCCAGAAATAAGCAGTCCCATCATATTCTTACACATCATTCTCTATTAACGAATAGAAAAATATGCATCAGTCATGTAAGCAGCATGCAAAAAGGAAAAAAAAGTATAGGATTCTCTACTAGTTCCTCCCGCTCAGTAACCATGATTGGATTAAGCACAGAAATTATAATGGCCTTACCAGCCACCCACCACTATGACAGACATAAATAGTGTACAACAGATACTTACTTGGAGAATCATTTTGGCAGCAGTGACATACTGATTTCCTGGCCCAAATATCTTCTCAACCTGAAAATAACAATAATATAATAAGGTTCTCTGAGAAAGAAATAAAATAAGACAATATTATCTTGCAACAAAGCTTTGTACCTGTAACTACTAGTCAATAAAAGGTACTGTAAAAAATGACTTTTTTTTGTACCTAGTCTCTATGTTAACTATTTAATTATCCATGAGAAAAAGCATCAATGGCACCCTATTTTGAAATATTACCATATCCGCAAAAACATTGAATCTATAGAAAATGAATAATGTTCTGAAAATGAAATAGACCTAGAAGAAGTTCACAAACTTCTAGGTTTTAAATACAGAAAATGTTTATGTTACTAAAATTCAAACGAACAGGCATACAGCAGCATGATGTACAAAATTGAAGCAATGTCTCAGGAAATGAATAGTGGAGAAAATCAATGACCTTAGGGCAGGATTCTGTACCCCAAGCCATTGCTGATATAGCCTGCAAATTAAATCCATCAGTAAATGAAATCTATAAACACAGAAAAGATCAAAATTCAAAATCCAGAACACATATTTTAACAAGCTCATGCCTTCATACCTGAGCTCCACCAGCTTTAAGGATGTGAGTGACACCAGCTTTCTTAGCACAGTACAATACTTCCTACATGTAAAACAAAGTCCTTTGCTAAATTTGTTGTCAAATCATATCTAAACTACTTCCCCTTCTTTGAATTGTAAAAGACCATTGACAGCATACACATATGAAATCCTGACCTTGCATATGCTGCCATCCTGACTGGGAGGAGTTGCTAGAACAATAGTTTTACACCCAGCAATCTGTGCAGGCTGATTAATAGAATACAACAATGTAAACAACTATTCTTGTACATGATGAAAGTTTTATAGTAAATTCTAAAAAATCTAAACCAACTTGTACCGGCCAAAAGCATTAATATAGTACATGATCCAATTAACTTACAATTGAAAGCATGAGAGCTGTGGAAGGTAAAACTGCAGTGCCCCCTGGAACATAAAGACCCACAGAAGATATACTCCTCGCCACTCTTTTGCATCGTACACCCTGAAATACTTTGTAAACAGTATGACTCATCACTCATGATTACAAAAATATGGTAAAATCATGAACCAAGCACCACAATTGACTTACTTCCATGTTTTCAACACACTTTTCAGATACTCTTTGAGCAAGATGAAATGCATATATATTGTCATATGCAACATCAAATGCTTCCTTTACAGCAGAATCAAGCTGCAATGGGCAAAAAGAACTCAGGGATCGTAAAATAAGAAAATTGCATTCAACTTCAAGGACTAAAAAAGGAAAACCATACAAATGGTTCAGCATAAAAAATCAGTGGTTAAAGAAACTAATTGCATTAGAAGATTACCTTTGGGTCAGGAAGCTTAGATACATGCTCAATAGTGTTCTCCAACTTGACTTTATCAAATTTTTCTGTGTAACTATACAGCAAAACATATAATTAGCATGTGCATGACCTTTCATCTTAGAGAGGCAAACTGATAAAAAAAAGAGTGTTCCATTAGATGAAGTTTCAGATAGTGATTTCAAGTGGGAGAGGAAAAATATTATTATAACAAGGTTAAAATACATATACTCTCCACACATTTGGCAACACTATTTGAGAGGTTGACTTTTGGAGAAGAAATAATAGTAATTGGATAGTTAACCTCTTATTCTTTAGTTTGACCATAGTCTTTTAAGCTAAAATGATAAAATGTTTCCAATCTCAGCAACAATCAGACCTTGTACACATTACAAACTTCAAAGGAGTATGATCACAATAGTTTGTTTATTTTAGGGCTAAGTAATGATGTCATTGCATATAAAGCAAGGGGTTACAAGTAACTGCCCAACTAGAAGTTTAAATATCTGAAGGCTTGTTTGGTTGGTGGAATGGAATAGAATAAAAAATGAATGCAAAAACATCAAATATGATACATGACTCCGACATCTGAGAGAATAGCTCTTCCTAATTACCATGGGAATAACAGAATAGCAATTCCTTTCATTTCTCATTTCAAAGAGAAATAGCTATTCCGTGATTTCTATGATAACTAGGAAGAGTTATTCCCCTCGCATCAGAGTCATGTATCATATTTGACATTTTTGCATTCATTTTCTATTCTATTCCATTCTGCCAACCAAACGAGTCATAAGTTATAAGGAGCTGAACTCATACATATGCAAAGAATTGTGTAAAGAGAATACTTTTGAGAAATTTCTGTAGTTTACCCTTCGAAAAAAAAGCAATGGCAATAATAGAAAGAATAACAAGTGCAAAAAGAAATAAAGTGAAGCACAAACTCTTTAATTGCAGCATCACCTCTGTTGCGCACATCGTCCACAATGGGATTGACCTGAAATAATTTTTAAAAAATTTTATTACCAAAAAGTATTCTCTGAAGGAAAATCATAGAGAGAAAAGTCAAGAAAAAACCTACAATGCTGAAAATTGATGAGAAATCTATTCTAGGACGAGCTTTCAAACTCTCGATCTCTGTATGGGAAAGTTCTGATAACCGATATGACTTCATCGCACACCTTATTCTGTTAGAATTTAACTTTGACCCTATCAAGACAAAAGTAAACCGATAAACACAGGATATTAACAAATTTAAATTTTACACTATAAATGAGTTTTTAGGAGAACACTTTGGGCAATGACTTGTTTTTGGCAGAAAAATTATTTCTAAGTCTTGTTTTTTTTTTCAAACAAACCTCAGGCCCCCCCTTTTCCATCGTCAAAACTACAGGGCTTTGTATACTTTACCCAAAAATATATATTTAAAAGAAGGAAAAACAGAAAAGAAAAATAACAACATACCTAAATTGCATTCTATAATATAATCAACTGCTCACTTCCCATCGACAGCAAGAATACCAAAATTTAAAATAAAATCATATAATCAAAACTAAACCAGTTTATAAAATTGTATATATCGAGATCTAGAAGCAATATTATGTTTGTATCCATAAGCAATGTATTGATATTATGCTATTCAATATGAAAATATGTTATGATTCGTTATTATCTTCTTTCGAATCTTTTATGACGCAGACACTCAACCACGAGGCTCTAGTCCATAAGCATCAAAATCTTTTTTTAAAAAAATCAAATCTCATTGTGAATTTTTGAGTGAATGTGTGTGTGTTTCACCCATGAGGGAACGAGCCCATAAGCAATAAATTTTTTTAAGATAAAGTAAACACATATCTCCTTTTTTTATCCAATCTAGTGTATGTGATATTTGTATTTTCAAAAAAAATTACACTCAAACTGCATTCTTTACCTAGTTGAAAACCAGCAGGTTAACAGGTTGCAGCAGATGCAAATCTACTAATCATCTCCTCAGTTAATGATATATGTACATATAAGAGGTTAGCATGTAGCTATTACTACTACCCATCATCATAACTTTCTGATGAAACACTCAGGTATTATCCACTAAAACAAATTCCCAAATTTTTGGTAGTATAACTTTTACCCACCAAATAATAAATTTTAGTTTTCTTCCCCTAGAGAAAGCAATAGTAAAAGCTATACCATTGAGTTATTTACGGATTAAGAAATGTAAAAGATGTAAAAAATGAAAATGATTTCGAACAACTAAACAACTATACCTCTAGGAAAACAAAGTTGAGAAGGTAGATATGTGTGCAATTGACACTGAAGAGTCAAATATGGTGTACTCAAAGAGTTGATTTGGTGAAAGCATACAAGCTGAGAATCCATCACACCTTCAATCAGATTAATAAGAAAATGAAAACAAAATAAAAAAACATATGCTTACAACCAAAGATTTTTATCTTGATTAATATTTGTCAAAGCTATGACACAACATAATTGATTTGATCAAAACGAATAGTTAGGATTATCCCATTAGTACTAGGGTCAAAGTTACTAAGTACACGATAGCACGGTCAAACCTTCACAAAAAAGCAAGGAAGAAGGGCATTGAAAGAGGCAACACAACCAAAGAACAAGTATCTCAGGTAGAGTCTACCATAGTCAACATTTTCAGTAATTGAGCATAGAGCCAAACAACGAAAGTCGTTAGTAATTGATGAACTAAACTGAAATTGAAAACCATAATTTCAAAAAAACCAATGTCATGGAAACACATTAAACAGAAAACCCAGGTGTGCCGCAGCAACCCCGGCTTCCAGATTCGACCCAACAGAGATTGTTCCAGGCGGTCCTCCGCCGAGAGATTACAAGCAGAAGGAAATGGTTCGCACCGTCAGATTTGGCAAAGAAGATGATATATTTCGTCAAGGATAACTATATTCAGTATTTTGTAATCGAAATGAGTAACAGAACAAGGAAGATTCGCAGTTGAATTGCTAAAGAACCTAAAGAGAAGCGTAATTTCAAAAGCCGACGAGAAATAACAGGAAGAACAAAACAATTTTACCTGATTTGGCGATGGAATGGGGGCGCGAATAGGGTTTCCAATGAAAATTGAAGAAAGAGGCCAGACGAGTGTCACTGGTGTGTTATTGTGTTTAGCTGTTTACACTATAAGGGACTAACAAATGCTTCATTTTTAAGTATTTTTCAGATTGCTAATCCAAAAAGTTATAGGTCATGTAAACTAGTAGCAAACCGTTATTAAGTATTACTAGTAGTTAAAATCTTTCATCTAATTTCGAAAATATGCTGCTATATTAAAAATCTATAAATGAAATTTTTCTTAACGAAAAGTTCTAACAGCATTACCTGTAGATTTAACGAATTAGGAACAACCCAAATTTACATTTTTTTATTAATTGCTTTCTCCAATTTAACTCGACTTAGTAAAAATATTCTAAAAAAATACCTCAATTTACAAGCTTGCATTTTTAATTTTGAAACATGCTGTGATAATGATAAAATTCTCATTGATGACTGTAATTTTGATGGATTACTCAAGGATATTTATTTAGTAGACAAATATAATAATTACTAACCAATAAGCGATGGACTGTCGAAAATCTCTTCTTCAATAATAAATTTGAAATTGAAACCTCTATAACTTGGTGTATACAATAATAGTAATTTATTTATAGAAGATCGAAGGAGTACATTTCACAAACATCCAAGTTTACTTTGCCTACAGATATGAAGGGAACTTTTTTATTTAATTGTAACTATACATTAAGTT
>CATIWQ010315545.1:0-20143 GCA_949673415.1 Euphorbia schlechtendalii
AAATAGAAAGTATAAGTAGAAAGCAAAGCAAAGTTGTAAGGTATGCAAGTGAAAGCTAAAGTTGATCAAACCATATCCACTCTTTAATGGGAGTCATCAATTCCCGCAATTCCTGCATCTAATTTGAATTCGGTCTCGGCCCGTACAGAACCTTCGCTAGGATGCTATTCTTTATGAATATCGAACAAATGAATGATGAAGAACAAACACTTTTATTGATAAGTGATTTGCAAGTACATTTATACAACAATCACACGAATATGTAGAGAAATCTAGTGATCGAAACAAGGATTCGAATCACTTGAACATTTTCTCGCTAAAACTTATGAACGTAGCAAAAACTAAATAATTTCACTCTCTATTTACGCACGCACTATATATCTCTCACTGTTTCTAATTCCAATGCCACAAAATTTGTGAGGTTTGGAGCCTTATTTATAGAGTTCTAAGAGTTGCGTCTATCCAAACGAAGAGTTGTGTCCATCGGTGAAAGATTGCATCACTTCATTGTGATTGGTTGAGAAGCTTTAATCTTAACCATAATGGATAGGCATATATTAATGATTGGTTGATTTCTAATAACTGGCTTTTCATTGGTAGTTGATGGTGGTTGATCATTCTTATTTTGCGATTGGTAGTTAAGAAGATTTAACAAAAAAATCATCCAAGTCGCGACCGCGATATACAAGTCACGACCATGAATCTTTGTTTGACAATTTTCTGCTTCTAAAGTGTATCAAATCGCGACCGCTAATTGTTGTCAAGACCGTGAATTGTGTTTTTCTTCAGAATTCTTCTTGTAACTTCACCGATATTCGACAGCTTCGATCTTAAGCCAAATCTTTAAGTTCCATGTATCTTTTCACACCTTTTTTTCACTCTTTTTACATAGAATTCCACTTTAAATCATTTTACTCCCAAGATTTACCTAGTATCTGCATTTGCACCAAAAACAACTACATACCACGTGAAATATTTTATATGAAGTACAAAAATGACTTAAATTATAGTGCTTAGTGTGTAAAATTATATTGATAATAAGTGTAATTATACACTTATCATGATTGCAATAAATAGTTGCAAGCATGATTTGTCCAATCGCGAGTAAGAATCATGATCGTGACATTGTCGTGACTTATGCTTTTCTTCATGATTCTTATTTGCAACTTTACCGATCTTTAACAACTTCGATCCTAAGCCAATTCCTTGCATTCCACACATCTTTTTGCATTCACTCCATTTCACTCCCAAGATTCACCTAGTTTCTACAATTGTATAAAAAACAACTACATACCATGTGAAATCTTTTATATGAAGTATAAAAATGACTCTAACTCACATCGTTTTATGATTAAAAATATCAAGATAATAAGTGTAATTATACAGTTATCAACACTCCCCCTAAAACACTATATGGGATGGGAATATTCCCATCTTACATGCAGGTTGGCCGCGCGGGTTACTAAGACCTGCGGGCTAGCCCGTAGATTCCTCCCAAAAGGCAAACCCTAATGGGTTTGCCTTATACCGCAAGCTAGGCTTGCAAGCCTTCTTGCAAGCTAAGGCTTGCGAGCTTACGCGGTGCCCATATGCTACTCGTAAACGGGCTTATGCGGCAGCGCTTGCGAGCTTGCAGCCTGCTAGCGCGGGGGCTATCCCTGCATATTAGTGGCCCCTAAGCTTTTTTAGCTTACAGGGCAATGACGCAAGCCCCTCTCCGAACATCCCGTGTTCATTTGGGGCCTACTCACAATGAGAAAAATTTCCTTGCTCCTCTTCATGCATTTTTCCCTATTTTCTCTTTATTACTTTTAATTATTAATTAGGTCTAACCAATTAATAATTCTTCTAATGAATTCGAAAAACATATATTCTTGGCATACACCTAGTCTATAGGTTCTTTACTTATTCCAATAAAGACCCAAAGTGTGTGAAATCATATGATCCCAAAGAATTGAGATGCTAGAAGTTAACCTAAACTTGGTTTCCCATTCGGGAACCTGAGGCTCAGTGTTCCAAATCAATATGGAACTCGATAGCTCTAGATGATCAAATGGGCTTTCTAGCAAAGGCGTATAATCTCCCGATACTTGGAACATCATGGACTTATGACATGATCCAGTTCTACAATAGTAACCACTACAATACACTCCTTCCATCAGGTTAAGTACCATCCTATTTATTGAGCTCGGATTAAGTATTAGCTCATGTAATAACCATAGCTATCTTGGAATTAGACTTGTTCACGAAGAACACCACTCAACCATTATGTATCAAGAATGACTAGAAACCCTTTTTTTAAATATGATACTCTAATATGTGTCACTTCAACAAGGGGCCCTAAGGTGCATCCCCACTATATCACTATATTAGGAGCTGTAGATCTTGATAAGCGTATAATTACACTTATTATCATATTAATTTTATACACTAAACACTATAGTTTAAGTCATTTTTATACTTCATATAAAAGATTTCACGTGGTATATAGTTGTTTTGATGCAAATGTAGATACTAGGTAAATCTTGGGAGTAAATTGATCTAAAGTGGAATTCTATGAAAAAAGAGTGAAAAAGGTGCAAAAAGATGCGTGGAACTTTAAAGATTTGGCTTAGGATCGAAGTTGTCAAAGATCGATGAAGTTACAAGGAGAATTCTGATGAAAAATGCAATTCACAGTCGTGACAATCATTTGCGGTCGTGACTTGTTCTTCTTCAAAACAGAAGTTTGCCAATCAAAGATTCATGGTCGTGACTTGTATATCGCAGTCGTGACTTGGATGGTTTTCTGGTTTAATCTTCTTAACTACCAACCTCTAGATAAGAATGATCAATCGCCATCAACCGCCATCAATTACCAACGAATAGACACCTATCAGAAATCAACCAATCATGAAAAGGTGCCTATCCATTGTGGATTAGATTGAAGCTTCTCAACCAATCATAATGAAGTGATGCAATCATTCACCAATGGACACAACTCTTCGTATGGATAGACGCAACCCTTCGAACTCTATAAATAGGGCTCCAAACCTTACAATTTTGTGCAGTGAGACAGAGGGAAAATATTAGAGTGCATGAGTGAAATATAGTGTGTGTATAGATAGAGAATTCACTACGTTCATAAGTGTTAGCAAGAAAATGTTTAAGTGATTCGAATCCTTGTTTCAATCACTAGATTTCTCTATATTCTCAAGCTATTGTTGTATAAGTGTACTTGCAAATCACTTATCAATAAAATTTTTCGTTCTTCAATATTCGTTTGTTCGATATTTGCAAAGACTAGCATCCTAGCGGAGGTTCTGTACGGGCCGAGACCGAATTCAAAGTAGACGCAGGAATTGCGGGAGTCGATGACTCCCATTAAAGAGTGGATACGTTTTGATCAACTTTAGCTTTCACTTGCATACCTTACAACTTTTCTCTTCTTTCTACTTATACTTTCTATTTCGAAGTTTATGATATGTCTATGTATCATAATGCGTATTTCGTGTTAAGTCTTTTATATTAATCAAGTTATATGAGTTGGAGTTAATTTTAAGAGTAGTTTTGGGGTTAACAATATCGTGTATAATCACTGGATCTGTGATATAACGCTATTTAGTGAGCCAACATTTTGGAATGGTAACTTGCTAAATGTGGCTATGTGAGAGCGACCCGTACTAAGCATAATATTGACGTTGTCTAGGTTTATATAATTGTCTTAATTCGTTGGCGCTAGGTTTAGAAAAGTTATTTCATGTGTTGCTCTACAGCAAATAATTGAACATCTGGGTATTTTGAACCGAGTCTATTAGATTTGTTTAGTGAATCGTAACATCTTTGTTGAACTTGCATGTTTTCTCTGCTATCTTTATTTCGTAGAGAAAATCTATATATTTAGATTCTCTAATCTTTCATATCTTTATTAACTCATTCTTCATTCTAACCCTCCTATCAAAAATATCAATATATTTTATTTTCTTTCTTTTATCTTCCTTGTTGATCTTTAGAGCTTGTCCTTCCCTGTGAGATCGATATCTTTTAAAACTAAATCACAACTGTATACTTGCAGTTATCATCATTTTTCTATTTGATAAGAGGTACTGACAAAACCTATATTTTACGCGAACAAGTTTTTGGCACCATTAATATATAGCTAAACCCTTTGTGAAAAAGTTATTAAACTTATCAGTAGAAAAGTGGCGAACACAACATTATACATGTTATTATTTCATGATGCCTCATATTCATTGGCATTTTCATCTACATTAGGTTCATCAAGGAGGGGCTCATCTAAAACATAAGCTTTCCTTTCGGATCTGAGGACTATCCTCACCACCCTGAACCAATCAGTAAAGTTAGAACCATCTAATTTGTTGTCAAGAATAGAGTGAAGGTTTATGTTTTGATTCATTGTTAAACCTAGATATAAGATAGAAATTGTTCAGACATTAGTATATGTAGATGCATTTAATATAAGATCTTTAATTAAACACAATTTTCCTAATATTTTTATTGACATTCAAGTAGCCCCTTCTATTGAATTTGGAAAACATGGCTGAACCATTTTCTTTAGTAGGTAGCATCCATAACTCATTGAAGGTGAACCCCGCTATTGTAGGTCAAGATACAATAGACAGCCATGGTTGGAACCCGTCCATTTGCATTCCATAAAATTACTAATCTATTTGAGTCTCTTTCCCGAGATGTGCGTACCCAATTGTACAACTCCTCAAATGCATCTCCAATCCGGCATTATCTCCAATGATATGGATAACTAACCCAATTTGCTTAAGGCTTTAACCCCATCTAGTCTCATGGTCCAACACATGTTAAGAGAAGGTATGTTGTACATGTTCTTACATCTGTTGATAAGGTTAGTATCATGACTTATGATAGGAAGACTATTGATTGCCTTAATATTATTGAAAGGGAAGATTATTGATAGGGATTTCATTGGTACAACTAGTCTCACCCTAGTCTAGGATTTAACAATAGATATGATTATGATAACTATAATTCTATGCTATTTGGAATTATTAATCTAAGGGATCATGCTCAAGACTACACATCATAATCTATTCCATTATGTTAAGACTCCACATAGCACGCAAAACAAATAATGTCCATGTTTAATTTCTTGCACCTATGTTCTATAAGTTTTAATTTAACAATTTAAACTACGGTTGTAAAACCATACGTGGAATCCAATTCACATACTAGAAATCGCTTAAGTCATAAAAGTTCCTTTGGTACGTTGAACCTAATATCGATGGAGATTTTCAGGTAGGAGAGGCCCCCTTAAAGTAAATGAATAGTCAAGTCCAATCCTTGCCAAAATAACCAAGAGTACTTTGATTCGATATAACGTAGATAATTATTATTAAAGATTTCATTCTTTTAATCGAGTGAAGTACTGGATGATCCTCAATTTAAAGCATTTACACGTTTAGTAAAACATTGTTAATTTTATGATAATCACCTAGGCTAAGTTTGAACAAAACTTTGTTATCACAACATTTTCTATAACATGAATTGAAACCTAAATCATCAAAAGCATACTTTAATCAATTCATAGAAAATAATGTTTCAGTATATTACAATCAATCATCCATATCATAAGGTAGGCTCTGATACCACTTCAAATTAATCTGAATAGGTAATGAACATGTGAACTGGCATTGCGGAATTTCAAAACTTAATATTAACCTGAAAAGAACTCTTTAGCATGGCATGATTGATATAATCTTAATTGAAACGTTCCATAGATGAATTAAGTCAATAAATACTTATTAAAAGAGACCTAGCATATAAGTATAAAGCATTATTAATTGATGCGTTACCCTTTGCTACAATAGAGCAATCCCTTAGACTAGTTGGACAATCTCCTTCAGCACTAACCTCCAAAATAGAATAGCCTCTATAAATAGTACACACGAACCCCACCAACCAAACCTTCTTGAAAGAGAACTTGTCAGTTAACAAGTGTCTGCTAAACCACTCATAGACCAACCTGAAAATAACTATGAAGGCTCTTTTCCAAAATAGGAATAAGCATTCAAAAGAATCTTTGTAAATGAAAGAGAACTCCGAGAGGATCTCAAAATAATTTGCAAGAAAAGAATAAAGTTCAGAAGAGAATGCCGAACTGAAGTACATTTGAGAGGAGTAGAGGCTCATTTTATAGGGAGAAGGGGAGTAAAAATGCTCCCCATTTAGCAATGGGGGATAGGGATTTCCCCACCCCAGACATGGGTCAGCCACTTAGAACCGTAGGCTCCATCACAAGCCCGCACTTGCGATATGTTACGCATATTGGTAACCTGCGAGCACTTCTAATGCTTGCACAGCAGCCACGAAGTCCCTTCCCACAAACAACCCA
Organism: Euphorbia schlechtendalii; assembly: GCA_949673415.1. Taxonomy (NCBI): domain Eukaryota; kingdom Viridiplantae; phylum Streptophyta; class Magnoliopsida; order Malpighiales; family Euphorbiaceae; genus Euphorbia; species Euphorbia schlechtendalii. The sequence continues at coordinate 6,365 of CATIWQ010315545.1, forward strand.
CGTTCACGGGGCCCACTTGCAATGGGAAAAATCCCTTGCTTCACATATCACACATTTATCCCTAATCCCTCTTTCAAAACGGTTAAATCGTCTGACCATTTAATGGTCCATCCAAATGAACTTGAGTACCCTTTTATTCTTGGTATAGACCTCATATATATGTTCTTTATTTGGTTCGGCGAAGGTCCAATTTGTGTAACCTCATAGGATCCCGAACTATAGAGCTGATGGAGGTTAACCCAAACTTGGCTTTCCATCCAGGAAACTTTAGGCTTAATGTGCCAAACCGATATGGAACCCGATGACTCTAGACGATCAAATGGGCTTTCTAGAAAAGGCATATGATCCCTTTATACTCAGAATGTCACGTGCTTGTGACTTGATCTGATTTTGTAGTATTAACCAATATAATACACTCCTTCCATCATGTTAAGTACCGTCTAGTTTACTGAGCTCGGATCAAGTCATAGATATCCTGAAGTTAAACTTGTTCATGAAGAACACCACTAACCTTTATTAACTGAGTTTGACTAGAAACCCGTTCCTATCAATCTCATACTCCTATCAGAGGTTTATGAGTCTGTTACATCCACAAGAGGCCTTAAGGTACAACTCCTATTATATCACTATATTAGGAGTGATAGATCACATCTTGACTACTCGGCTTACTAATAAACAATTATCACTATACCCGTAATCACCCAAATCATCCTAATAACAGGGTATGCATGATTATGATCCAAAGTATAAAAAATTCAGCACAAGGTAACCAGTATCTTAGGTCTGAGGATACTCGTACAACTACTACAATAAGATGTGACACCAACACATGGATATAGCTATTTCCAAGTGTTTGTCTTATAGCGGTCTCCAATGTATTACTTGAATACATTCATGTGTTAACTCAAGGTACCACCTTCAGCTTATGAGATCGATTGCTTAGATCTAGTCCAAGGAGTAAGCTTACACATGTCAGCTTGTCTGCTTCATTGATGTCCAGTCTCAATGAAACTATGACTGGGGGATATTTAGACTTTTCCATAATTACACGTGTGTGCAGTTCTCACTCCACATAGCTCCCACTATGTCCTTGCACTTTCACACTATGAAATAGTCACAGACTTTGCTTTATTATATCAAAGAATACACATACATACATATATATATTCATAATACCAACGAGATGCATAAATAGAGAAGATCATCAATACATAACAAAGGTGCCTTATTATTAATAAATAATAATCGAAAACTATTTGTACATTAGTGACTAATAAAGATATATCACCCTAATTACCTCTAGGGCATACATAATATCTTACAATTATGCTCAATACCAAGGGTTGCACAAAATTCATCAAACATTTGATATTTGAATTCTTCGCCATTGTCACTTCTTATGAACAATTCTAGAGTTTTTCTCAATGGCTAGTTCCTGCACAACTTTGAAAATAGATCAAATGTTTGATCTTTACTATGCAGTAGCAATACCCATGTATAATGAGAATAATCATCCACAACAACTAAAGCATAATTCTTTCCACCTAAACTCATAGATTGAACCGGGCCAAATAGATCAAGATGCAATAGCTCAAGAGGTCTAGAAGAAGATATGATATTTTTACCCTTAAAGGACTTCTTGGAATGTTTACCTAGTTGTCATGCATTACATAAATGGTCTTTATCAAAGCTAATACTTGGTCACCCATCAACAAGACTATATCTAACCAACTTACATATTTGATTCATACCAGCATGCCCCAAGTCTCCTATGCCATAACCATGATTCATCTTCTTAAGACATAAGGCATATTTCACTAGATAACTTTTTACTTAAATAAATCATAAACACATTATCAACACGAGGAGCAAAAATAATGGTATTGTCAATAGCAATATCAATAACAATGCATCCATGAGATTCAAATACTTTTCTACCTTTATTGCAAAGTTGAGCAACACTCAATAAGTTATATTGCAAACCTTTCATAAGTGAGACGTTTTCATTAGCAAGGCCTTTTTCCGATAGTGTCATGTCCAATGATTTTTCCCTTCTTTTTATTGTCAAAGCTAACTCTTCCATTCGATTTTGGCTCAAATGTGATGAATTATTTTTCATCACCAATCATGTGCCTCGAGCATGCATTGCCAACATACCAGAGTGCTGACTCCTCTATGCACCTCATGCCAACCTACAAAATAACTAATTAGACTTGGGAACCAAAACTGATTTGGATCTTATTGGGTTAGTTTAACTTTGTCTCCAAATAAGTTTTTAGTAGCATTTCCTTTCTTAATCTGGCATCTATTGATAGAATGCCGATTTTGTACACAATAGCTACATCATATTAACTTTTTAGATTTCCTGCTATCATTTCCTCCATAATATCTGTTTCTAGTATTAGAGTACTTTAGATACTAAATTGTAATGTTCTACAATAGCTCAATATCAATATTGAAATTCTCATGTTTTTTCACAAGTTCATTTAATTGCTCAATAGTACGCTTCAAGGAAAACTCACTTTCCAATGGGCATGTCACTTCAAGATTCAATGAAGCTTTTTCATTCTCAAGTTCCTCACATCATTTCCTCAAAGCTTTCACCTTCTCAACATTTTTCATAAAGTGCATAGATATTTCATAAACAACAGTAGTTAATTCTTCAAGAGTTAAAGGATTAGGATTTACCTCAACATCTAGAGAAGATGTTGGTTTCCCAATAGGTGTTGAAGTACCAGTAGTACACCCTTCAACAATAATCTCTTCATCAAATTCTGAATCATCATTCTCAATAGCCACGAATCACACATTTGCAATGTCAATATCTTCATCACCACTAGAGTCTTGATCATTATCACTCCAAGAGGTGAACATAGCCTTCTTTCTATGCTTCTTATCTTTGTTAAGTTTTTGACAATTGGACTTGATGTGTCCACTTTCATGACAATCGAAACATGTAATGTTCTTGTCTTTCTTAGAGTAGTCACCTTTTAATTTGTCATTCCTTGAGTAGTCATTCTTTGAGCAATCACCCTTCTTGTATGGTTTCTTGTAGTTGAATTGCTTTCAACCTTCTTGAATAGCCTCTTCAGTTTCTTGAAATATAGAGTTATTTCTTCATCATCAGTAACGTTGCCGATATCAGTAGTATAATTGTCTTTTATTACTATTGACTTATGTTTCCTATCATAAGATTTATCTTTGTCTTTGTTGATAAATTTGCTCATTGAGGTTTCGTGCGTTACTAGTGAATTCATCAATTCATCAAATTTGTGTGTTGAAAAGTCTTGAACCTCTTCAATAACAGTCTTCTTGGCTTCCAACTCTTGGGTAGACTTCAAAGAATTGACTTAATATTGTTCATGAATGTTTTTTCCACGATATTTCAACTCATTCATAATGTTTGTGATTCTGGAATTCATCTCAACAACACCTTCTCCATCCTTCATTTCAAATAGCTTGAACAATCTCATGCTTTGATTGATTTTTCTTTCTTTGACTCGATTTAAACTTTCATAAGTAACTTTGAGTTTCTTCTAAATTTCTTATGCGGATTCACAACCTGAGATCTTGTTGTACTCTATTGCATCCAAAGCATAATGTAAAACATTTATAGCATGTGCGTTACATTGAAGTTTCTTAAAATCATCTTTAGTAAGCTCTTCATCAATTTTGTTAATAGTTTCCCCATTGACAACCTTAGTAGGTTTATGGGGACCATTTTCAATTACTTTCCAAGTGCCATAGTTATTTGCTTGAATGAAATTTCTAATTTGATTCTTCCAAAAGCTGTAATTGGTACCAATAAACACAGGTGGTATAGTAGGGCACATCCCCACGAGGTGAGTTTGAGAGAAATCACTTCTCATACTTGAACTAGCCATATTGAATGTTGGCTCTTTATTGTTTAATCAAATAGTAACGAACTAAGCTCTGAATAACTTATTAGTCCCTCAGATATGAACAAGAGTTCAAGAGGGGGGTGAATTGAACAATAGATTATTAAAAAATCTTTCGTGGAAGCTCAATATCAATATCAATACTAGAGTCAATATCAATATCACAATATAAAATTATTATAGCAATACCAGAAATATCTCAATACAGACAATCAGTATGAAAGATAATATATGAGAGAATGTTGTGAATATGAATAACAGTATTCAATACATACTTATGCATTCATATGAATAACATCAATCAATATCGAATAAGCATAGTAAGTAACATATAGTATTGAAGAAATCTTAGCATATCAATATTTAAAACAATATCACAGTCAGTATAAATAACACAATCAATAGAGATATCAATAGTAGTGATTAAGTATAAGGTTTAGAGTTAGAAAGAAAATAAAGTGATTTATCTTGGTTCAGCAGCCTGTGCCTACTCCAATCCCCGATTTCATCTCTAGCTTTAATTCACTGTAGAATTCTTTCCAACTTAGTATTTAACATGTATGGTGAAAACTTGATTATTTGTCTTTATTCCTTAAAATAATTGATTTATCATATTAGCTAAGACTAAAGCTGGAATTAAATTTTTTCAATCATGGTAAAAGATTTTGTTTGACAAAAAAGACTATTGAGTCTTCTTATGCTGAGTGCTCCAATGTTAACTATTTATAGAGATAGTTAAACATCGATATCTCATGCGATTGACCCGAAATATCATAGCAGAAATAAGTATATTGATATCAAGTATCTGTTAATTGTAGACTAAGCAACATGAGGAGAGGTCAATATGAGGTAATTTATCTACACATTCCATGCTTGTATATTTGTTTATGAAGCATGTCTCCAAAAGATGTAAATGTGAAATATGTCAGAGAGTATATTTTGCGTGGATAATAATTATTTGGTTACCTCATTAATTATACCCTTTATATTATGAATGATATTGTAATAATATAAATATGTTTATTCTATGAGAAATGTATGTGTGTGTTATATACACATATTTTTTGTTCGTAGCATGTCGAACAGAAAAGTAGCCCTCTCACATGGATGTTTACCCTAATGTTATCATGAGGATACAAACTAGGATGAGATTAATTTTGAAAATACTATGTATAGTTCGAAACCTTTTCAAAATCATGAATTGACTTGTTGAGTAACAAGAAAACCACATTCTATAGAATATCGCGTACTGGAACCAAAAAGGAATCGGGTAAGAACTATGTAGTTCACATGACAATCAGTCATGTTCCTTTTGAAGAGCTAAAGGTAGTTCATATAGTCGAAAAAGGTTAAATGCTATGGTGTATTATAACTGAAATCTTTATATGGTGTTATTTAGTCAAGTATACGCTCCTTTATAAAGGTAAAAAGGAAAAAACATCATGACACATTATCAAATTAGGTGAGGAACAAGTCTTTGAGATAATGTGTGCTAGCGACCATAATATGAGAAGTTTGAACATTGACAAGGATCTTAACTTCTCTAATGTGAGATTCATTCCATTGAACTAAAGAGTTGTTGGACCTTACCCTCAATACTATTGAGTTATCTTGCGAAATAAGGAGTAAGGAAGATTTGATCAATCATCAAGAGATTATGATTAGATTCAATTTGAGAGAGATTGGTTGGTGGACCAAACTAGTTTTGTATGGAATTGATAGCTTGAAAGGAAGAATTAGCCAAATGTACATTCACCATAGTTATGTCATTTCACTAGCTAGCCTATCATTACGATTGTTGTAAGATAGTGAACAATATATTAAGAATTTTGAGATCCAAACGATGTAGAAGTGGGTGATTGTCGACCAATCTAGGGTAAATCATAAGCGATAAATATCGATGTGATATTTTATAACCCTGACGGTGCAAGATGTTTTCTGAAAATTAGATGTTAACCTATTTGGTTAAGTACCACTTAGGATAGTCTTGGCTGATCCTAACAGGTACAAAGCGAAGTGTTCCTGATGGTAGGCTGGTCTCACGATTTCACAACATAAAGAAGATTTAATAACCTTGTACGGAATGCAACCCGTCAAGTGCGAGTGAAAGATGTTGGAAATACTCATACCGCCCGTGATCGGGTTAATCAGGTCAAAAGATATTATTCAATTTGGGTAAATGGACTTTGTAGGAGAATAAATTAGTTTAAGGACTATTTTGAATTTTTTTTCTCCATAAGCATTAAATGGAACTTTTCCATATTCCACCTTTATAGATATGAGTTTATGGAATGAAAAAGGTACATGATAAATCATTTTCTCTCTCTCGGGATTCCTCCTACAACGGAGATATTTCGCATTTCATCTGTTTTTTTATCTTCTCACGTTGCAGAAGTCATAGAAAATGACTAAAATCTGACACACCGTGATTTAGTCTCGACTTGCATACGATTGCGACATTCTTCGATCCTTGGACATGAAAAAAAGTACATATTTGAATCCAGATCCGATCCAGATCCGGCCCATTATCATCTATCATACCTTGTAAGTTATAAAAGATGTCTTATTAATTGCAAAAAAAAAAAAATTTTCTACGATTACAAACCTCATATTACTAACAAAATAAAAGTATATATGCCAACAAATACTTGCTATGTTAACAATTTTGATAGGAAAACACATAAAGTAAGATGCAAAGAGGTTATATTATGATAAAGACAAAACACAAAGAGGTATAAATAATTTTTTAAAGTACAAGGAGATACTAGTGTATATGGTCAAAACATAAGGAGATTATAATTATTTACTCAAATTAATTTAAGTTAATAATTGTAAAACTTGTCAAAGATCAAGATTTTTCACTACTAAATTAATGAAGAAAAAAAGATGAAATATAAGTTCGAAAAGAAGATATGACAAATATCAATGTGTAAATCACATAATTTACTGATGAATTACAAATTGCTACAAAAAAAATGTTGCTTCAACTTCATATTTTACGTTCATAGGCTCACCAACAACATCATATTTTGAATGTTGATATAAATATTACAATTAATTTCACATTATTTGGGATTATTAGAGGATATTCAATGAGAAATTATCGGGATCAGGGACTTTCGGGTAAGGATATACAATCCCCATTACCATATGTATTAAGGTTTCGGGGATAATAAATTCCTCATATCCATACCCACGGGGATTCTTATCGGGGATTTCCCATCCCATTGAACGGGTACCCATTGAATTTAGGGAATCCCCACTCCGTGGACAAACCTATTCATGATTTTTTAAATCATAACTTTAATCTCAATCACAGAGCCTATGTTACGATTTGTTAAGAAGAATTTATCAATTAGTTTAATTGAGATTCATGTAAAATTTTCAATGGAAAACTATTTAGATAATAAAAGGGAAAACATGGTCCGTACGTATAGATCACAAGTTGGTGTTGTCATTTCATGAAACATTTGAAGTGTAATTAATTAATTTTAAAAAAATTGTTGCTTGAAATGAATCAGAATAATAAATTTATTAAATTTATAATGAATGTTGGAAACAATAAATAAATCAAAGATCATATACTCCCTCCGTCTATTAAATATTATCGTTTTAGAGGAATTTCGTTGTCTCTTTTTTATTGTCATTTTGTATTTCTAAGATGTTTTTTTCCAAGTTTTCCATTCATACCCCTATTAATTTGTTCAATTTCCAAGATAATTATATTCTAATATCCAATAACAAAAAAAATTATAGGTCAAATTGTTTTTATTGAACAAATTAATAGTCTTGAAAATTGAATAGGATATTTATGAAAGGGTAAATTAGTAAATCATCTCATTTGATTAATTCTTATCTCAAAAATTGTGAATTAGTTAAAACGATAATATTTAGTACATGGAAGGAGTGTATTACAAACATTAATGGAGGTAATAATTTTCAATTTTTAAAAATCGGCGGGAAATGTCAGAAACAGCTTGTAATTTCAATCTTCCATGTGATACCGAAAGCCAAACATTAATTAAAATTGAAACAATTTCACATGTTTCTTCTCTGCATTTTCTCATCCATTTATAACTTTATCTCATAATAAAGTCGATTCATTTTGCTAAATTTCTTAGCTTTACTTTACTTTTATTTTATTTATTTTACTTCTTTCTTTTACAAAAAGTTTCAGGGGTATTAGATGTAATTCTAAAACAAAAAAATATTTTTTTTGAAAAACTCTCGAAGGATCAATGTGACCCTTCGATAGCTAAAAGGTTGAGACGGGAGAAAATTTCAGGGCGAAGTCCCCAACTAGGTTGGTTTCCCCGCTTGCCTACAAAACTCCCAACTCTCTTTTATTAATAAATTAATTACCATTCTCAAGTGAAGAATGGTAAATTAGGTACAAAGCAAAAGTCTCCGGTTAATAAACAAATCCGAAACCGAAGAACAAACTTTACGTCTATTACAACGAAATATGAACCAACAAAAATTGATGCTAGAGATAACGATGTCGGCTTGATCATGCTTTCTCTCAAAGATCAACTTATTGCGGCGCTTCCAAAGCCGTGATTATAAACCAAAGGGAAGTACCTAAGTCCGAGTGAATGCCCGGGCGAAAAAACTCTTCCCAAATGTCATAAAAACTCTTTAGGCTAGAAGGAATCGGAAGTTACACGCCCAACCATTTCAGAGTTTCATACCAAACTTGCCGACTTGAGTTGCACAAAAGGAGTAAATGATCCATTGTTTCAATTTCATCACAAAATGGACAAGTGATATCTACAACTGAGGTACATCCCCGAGAAAAAAGAAAGTGTCGTGTTGCTAGGCTACCATGAAAAAGCATCCAACCAAAGAATTTAATCTTTGGTAAAAGACATGCAGCCCAAATGGAGGTGAAGTCACAATTAGGCAATGTCTAGCAAGGCGCACAATATATTTGCTTCCAAAAAGAAGCAGCTGAATATTGAATGTCTCTCCCGAAGACCCAACAAAACTTACCATCAATAGAGTTGAAATGCGGTTGTGGCATCATGGCAGAAGAACTGGAGGCTACTGTCACCGTTTGGGCAAAATCAACATTGAAGAGGACGGGCACTACAAGTTGAATCCAGCAGCGCAATTGGCAGCATCGCTCACGAGAACTGATTCGAAGATAACGCTTCCAAAATGGCCTAGAATAGGCATCCAAGCTAAATAAAACCGAGCAGCCAACAATGACAGAACATTTCTTGTTGTTGCATAGGGAATATAGGTCTAGAAATAGGTAACACAATGGTTTTTCTGAGGTCCAATTATCGTGCCAAAAAGAAGCTAATGAACCATTGCCAATAGACACACGGCAGTTTGCTGTAAAAATATCCCAGTAAATTTCGTTTCGAAGATAACAAGATATGATATTCTTCCATATCGGTGAAAGGTTGCAGCTGTCCATACACATTAAATCAGACCACGTTTGTAAACCGTAACTTGCAACACAATGAGAGTACCAAAGAGAGCTGCAATTAGCATCGCGAATCCTCCAGACCCATTTAAGTAACAAACTGTAGTTTATCATCGAGAAGTCTCTAATGTTTAATCCCCTGAGATGATATGGTAAAGAAATTGTTGCCCAGCCTATTTTGTAGATACCGGAGGAATTAGAGTCACCACGCCATAGGAAATTCCTCATTAACTTAGTCAAAACTACATTGACGGAAGACGAAGGGAGGATAAAACCGACTTAATTAATGTAAAACGACCCGCGTATGATGGGCAACGTCCCTTCCAATTAGCTATCCATGTTTTGAATTTGTTTACCAAGGGGTCATAACACGCGAGAGGAACTCGCTTAATGCATAGCAGTGTACCAAGATAAGTGATAAGGAAATTTTCCACTTGACAACCCAATAGCGACGCACTTGAGTGTAAAAATTCATCAGAATAGTGAACGCCCAAGAGTGTGCTTTTGTGATAATTGATACGAAGTCTGGAAATTACTTCAAAACATTTCAAAACCCTTAGAAAATTCGGAATAACCTCTAAGTTGGGAGGGAGGAAACAAAGAGTATCATCCGCAAATTGGAGGAGTGAAGAGTTTGGTATGGATGAATTAATTTCCAAGCTCAGCAGCAGCCCCATCTCCATACTCATATCGATCATTTGTTTCAAACCTTCCACCGCCAAAACAAAGATAAAAGGCGATAGTGGATCGCCTTGTTTTACTCCTTTGCGAATTTGAATTGGAGTGGAAGGAGTGCCGTTAATTAAGATGGATGTCGTTGATGACTTGTGACAATTCGATAGCCAAGAAATCCATTTCTTATCAAACCCCATCTTAGCGAGTACTGCATCGATATATACCCAAGATAAGCAGTCAAAAGCTTTCTTGAAATCTAATTTGAGCACCAAGCATGAGCGACGACTAGAGTGGAACTTATTTATAATTTTCGAAGCCACAAAAGAACAATCATGAATGATTCTTCCCTTAATGAACGCAAATTGACACTCGGAGACTACATGAGGGAGTATCATTTGGAGCCACGTTGCTAGCATTTAGCGATGATTTTGTAAATCCCGTGGATGAGAGCAATTGGTCTAAAGTTGTTTAAACTCTCCGCACCTAGTATTTTCGGGACAAGTACTATGTAAGAAGACTTAATAGAGTTCGAAAGACGAGAAGTTGCATGAAAACTGGTGATAATTTTCATAATTTCAGGTTTTAAATCCTCCCAAAATCATTTGTAGAAGTGAAAATTAAAACCATCCAGGCCCGGTGCTTTGTTTTCCCCATAGTCACAAATTGCGTTCCAAATCTCATCCATCGAAAACGGGGCTGTCAATATTTGATTCTGGCCATCTGAGACTCTTTTGAAGTTAAGCTTTTGCAACGAGAAAGCAGCAACTGGGGCAGCAGCAAACAGTTGTTGGTAATAATGATGGATTGCTAGTGAAATTTGTGTTGCATCAGTGATAAGAGATCCAGCAACTTCGAGTTGTAAAATACGGTTGTTAGGATAATGAGCGGAGGTTAGGGCTGGAAAAAAGTGGTATTGTCGTCGCCTAACAAAGTCCACGTGACCCTGGATTATTGATGACATATATTTTCCATATGTCGGCCCAAAAGCAAAAAGCTCGCTTTTTTCCATAGCAAGCTTAGTGGTTGCAATATCAGACAAAGGTCGCAATACATCACTTGTAGTGAGGGAGAGAATCGCTGCTTCCTTATCTTTAATCCTTTTGTCAAGGCAGCCATAGTTAGAAGTGTGCCAAGACTGAATCTCGATGGTAAGAAGCCGCAATTTGCGAGAGATATCACTGCTACCATTAAGGTTACAAATGGCAGCTCACTTCAACCGAATAAATGGTAAGAACCCCGAGGCTTCCCACCAGAAATTTAATGAATGAAATGGTTTTCGACCCTCACGAACCAAAGGCTTAGAGCGGAATAAAATAGCCAGATGGTCGGAGAGGGTAGTGTCAATAGTCGAGACTGTCATTGATGGCCAAAAATCAAGAAGGTCACAAGATGCTAAAACTCGATCAATTCGTGAGAAAGCAATTCTATTATGCCATGTGTAGTTACGACCATGAAGAGGTAAGTCTTGTAGTTCAGCTTCAAGTACAAAATCTTGAAAACAGCTCATACTTTGGGACACCCTTGGACAAGAACGTTCAGAAGCCGATAATACTTCATTGAAGTCACCGCACACCAGTACATTACTGAAATTACAAAAGAACGGGAGCATATCTCTCCATATAGAATTGCATTCTTCATTACTTGTAGAACCATAAAGCACAATGAGATGGAACGAATAATGTGGCTGCACAATATCAAAGATAATCCATTTATTCGTAGAATGAGTAACACATGGCTGTAAGGTTCTTGAATTCCAAGTTAACAAAATACCACCCGAAAGACCAATAGAAGGGATAATGTGATAACTAAAGTTATTGTGACCCCAAAATGAATGAATTATATATTCTGGAATAGAATTAACCTTAGTCTCGATGAGGGTTAGAAAGTCAATCAAATGCTTCTGAATATTTAAATGAACAAAATCTTGCTTAGATTTATTTCTAAGCCCGCCACTAAAATTCCAACAAATTAAGTTAAAAGACATTTAAAAATGACTAAAACTAAGAAGTACCTCCAAATTCATGAAGTAGAGGTAGAATCCATGATGTGGAGGATCGCCTCCTTGTGCTTATCTTTGAACAAACCCAATTTGGAGTCGATATTGAAAGCCAACTCATTCTCAGTAGTTGGTTTATCTCGAGATAATAAAATTATACTGTTCATGTTGCGAATATCCGGTTCCGATGGCTGTGTGTTGGACGGCAGACTTCCTGCGGCAGAATCCGCATTACCACTGACTTGAAGACGAGACTGTGTGGCTGGCATAATAACTTTCTCGAGATTGGTAAAGCTTGGTTCTGGTAATGTAAGAGCATTGGCAGTAGCTATTTCTTTTGTAGCATTCATGTCTTACGGATTCAAAGATGACTGAAGTGGGCTATTGTGAGCTGAGAAACTAGTTTCATTCGATTGAAAATTCCAACGGTTAGAGGGGCTTGGAACTGCATAATCCGATGGTGAGGTATTGTTCACCACTTTTCTACTGATAAGTTTAATAGTTTGTTCACAAGATTCGGCTATATATCAATGGTGACAAAAACTTGTTCACGAAAAATATAGGTGTTGTTAGTACCTCTTATCAAATAGAAAAATGATGATAACTGCAAGTATACAGTTGCGATGTAGTTTTAAAAGATATCGATCCCACAGGGAAGGGCTAGCTCTAAAGATCAACAAAGAAGATAAAATAAGGAAAATAAAATATAATTAAGTAAAGGTTAGGAAAGAAGGGTTAGAATGAAAAATGAGTAAACATAGGTATGAAAGATTAGAGAATCTAAATATATAGATTTTCCTTACGAAATAAGTATAGCAGAGAAAGAATGCAAGTTCAACAAAGATGTTACGATTCACTAAACTAATCTAACAGACTCAGTTCTAAATACTCAGATGTTCAATTATTCACCGCAGAGTAACACATGAAATGACTTTTCTAAATCTAGCACAAACGAATTAAGATAATTATATAAACCTGGACAATGTCAATACTATGCTTAGTACGGGTCGCTCTCACATAGCCACATTTAGCAAGTTACCATTCCAAAAATGTTGGCTCACTAAACAGTGTTATATCACAAATCCAGTGATTAAACACGATATTGTTAACCCTGAAATTACTCTTAAAATTAACTCCAACACATATAACTTGATTAACATAAATGACTTAACACGAAATACGCATTATGACACATAGACACATCATAAACTTCGAAATAAAAAGTATAAGTAGAAAGCAAAGTAAAGTTGTAAGGTTTGCAAGTGAAAGCTAAAGTTGATCAAACCGTATCCACTCTTTGATGGGAGTTGTCAATTCCCGCAATTCCTACGTCTGCTTTGAATTCGGTCTCGGCCCGTACAGAACCTCTGCTAGGATGCTATTCTTTGCAAATATCGAACAAATGAATATTGAGGAATGAAATCTTTTATTGATAAGTGATTTTCAAGTACACTTATACAACAATCGCTCGAGAATATAGAGAAATCTAGTGATCGAAACAAGGATTCGAATCACTTAAACATTTTCTCGCTAACACTTATGAACGTAGCGAAACTAGATATTTATTCTCTATATATACACTATGCACTATCTTTCACCCCTTTCTTCTACATGAAATTAGTGATTTTTGGAGCCCTATTTAAAGAGTTCGAAGGGTTGCATCTATCCAAACGAAGAGTCGTGTCCATTAGTGAATGATTGCATCTCTTCATTGTGATTGGTTGAGAAGCTTTGATATAATCCACAATGGATAGGCACCTTTTCATGATTGGTTG
>CATIWQ010315552.1:0-14720 GCA_949673415.1 Euphorbia schlechtendalii
TTCCAATTTTAACCCACATGCTAATTAAAACATTTATATTTTAATTTAATTCAATGAATAATATAAATAACTTTATATTATACCATTTAATTCAAATTAAGTATTTCTTGAGTTGTAAAGATTATTTAATTAAATTGACCACATATGTCAAATAATTAATAATCACACTTTCACCATGTCTTGTAACATTACATGTACAAGAAATCCCGAATAAGTGATTCAAAGCGCACGATCCTTTGGGTCTGTCCATATGTTGGTAATGGGCTTTACCCATAGACTGTAAGCGGATTCTAGCAAACCATTACAGCCCCCAATTAGGACAAATTACAACCGTCTGAAAAAGACACCAAACCCAGTAGTTATCTCACAAAGTCCTTTGCCTATTGACATTGATATAATGAACAGAGGCATGGTATCGTCACCCTCTCTAGCAGTTCATAATATTTCTTGATCTAGAATGAAATGATTCTTTCAAATAAGTTTTCAACTCATTTGGACATGTCTTAATCCCTTTCATTCATCAAGTGGCCAGTGATTCAATTCGATTTACAAACCGAATGGCAATCCTATCACTTCAACACTACTACTAACATGGTCATGAAATATATCGAGCATACCCGTACTTGTAATCCAATATTTAAGGACCCTTTAGTAATATGCGACAACATATTCAATTCCACATTAATAATAAGTTGAAATCAAGTCTAAGGACTGTTGAGATCTACCTAGCAAGTTGTCTATGACATACAACCATGTAACTTTGCTATGTGGATCGGTCCAGCCTCATGTTCTCAACATGTGCCTATGTTCATAATTTATTTCTCAAATAAATCAACCAACATACAAGCCTATGGTTTTTTTCATTCCCATGATTAAAACAAACTTGGGACATTTATGATTTATTATCAACAGATACTCTAATCTAAATATAGCACAATATATATAATAGAAAAGATTAATGCCTTTAAAATATAACACAAAATGTAACTCGTTTATTACATATCAATAACACATGTCTACAACTAGGGCACTAACAATAACTTCAACAATAAGTTATTAGAATCTATTACTAAATCTGATAATAGAAATAGAAAAGAGGTGAAGAAAGAAGAAGCTAGGGAGCAAATTTAAAGTAGAAATACAAAAGAAAAACATGTTCAAGCCTTGCAGCTTTTTAATAGAAACAAGGGCATGATGCTTTCGCACATCATTTCAATAAAAATAAAGTAATAAGAAACCAATAACTCTAGTAAAACATCTTCTTCGTTCTATCTTCAAGCCAAAATAGCAAACTCTTAAATTTTTAACTTACAATCAGTTGATTTTATGTATAAATCAGCACATACAAAAGATTAAAAACTTCAATGAAAAATTCACATGGAACTAAAGAAATTACCTTAGATTTGCAAAGAACTTGCAACATTGGCTACCACACAAAATTCAGAAGAAAATCATAACTAAAAAATCACAAGAGAGGAAGATCTATGGTACCAACATAGCGTGAGTTTCGATTTCCGAAATTATAAAGTGAAATTAGAAGAGGAATTGAAGAATTGACAAAGGGATTAGGGATTCAGTAATAAGGGACGTTTGAAGTTGGGTTTTTGATTGAACAAAAAGAGAAGATAGAGAAAAGATAAGGATTCAGTATTTATACCATATTTATTTCAAGTAATTATTTGTTTTTTTAATTTCTTTTACTTTCATTTACAAAAAAATTATAAGAATTCCAGCCGCTAACTTTCACTCTTCAATAATGGTTTCCACAACGGAAACTGAAGAAGTATTATGGCAAAAGTCTATTTGATCTATTTCCATAATATTGCTACTCATTTGGAACGCTTTCAAATATTTTATACGAAAAATCATGTTTTTCTACAAAATCGCAACACTTTCATGCAATAGCAGGAAATTTGGTTACGCCAGGTCATCTAAGGCGTAGTGTTTGGCTTTTGTGCAATTTATTATGAAATAAAATCGAATATTCATCAAACCTTATAGGCAATATTGAAAAGAACGGATTACTTGGGTTTTGGTCAGGTATGGAACTCATTTGTTAAAATTGACATCTTTTCTAATTTGTCTCTTTTACCAAGAGTTTAAGGCACCGAGAATTGTTCCCTTCTGTTGGATTCGGTCCTTCACTTTGGGTTAAAGTGAGCACCGATGCATCTTTCGTTGGCTCACCCAGTGAATCGGGATGTATACAGATTTTTCGCATTAGTGATTGAAAAGTTCTACAGTCTTTTACTTTCCCAATTGAATGAACTTTCTCATATACGGTTGAATTGAAGGCTGCCATTTTTGCAGTCAATTTTGCTATTCGAAAGTATGCAACAACTTATGGCTTGAGAGTGATTCCATGTGCATTGTTTTACTGCTACAAAATCGTGTTTTAACAGTACCTTGATTGATCTAAACAACATGGGTAGAGAGCCTACAAAGCTCAGAGATATGAACCTATTGTGACGCATGTTTTCAGGGAGGAAAACTACATTTCTGACACATTGACTGCTCATGGTAGAATTTCTCGGTAAAGTAGTTCTTGGGATGATATCCTGATTTTCTATATGGATCTTTATTTGCATGATTTATGGGGCCATATGAATTATTGATTGGGGATTTTATGCCTTTACGGTAAATTGGCAAAATAATTTATGTCATGTTATGACACATTTTTCAAAAGCCCACAATCATAAAAGCTTGCTTTTCTTCTCACGTTTATTAGAAAACCTAATTTTACAAATCCTGATCTACCAGTTTCACACATTTAATCATTCATCTTCTACTTTAATCTTCTTCTCCTAACATCATCTCTTTTCAATCTTCCTCTGCCTCATCTCCTCCTCGCCTTCTACCCTAACCTCCCATCAATCGCCATCAAATGATGACTCCAACATCAATCTATTCTTTCGATCTGATTCAGTTTGCTTCTTCTGTAATCGAAGTCAATCTGCTTTTCGTACGCTTTCCCTCTAATTTGCTTTCACTCATATATGCTTTCATCTAATTTCCTTTGTGGATTCGAAACACATAAAGAACCTCACTCTCTTTGCTTTGTTGTTTAATCTACTTCCCGCTATGCAATTCAACAAATTGGTGATTCCTCCAACGCGTCTACAATAATCGAAGGCAAGATCTGTTGTTCATGTGGTCGATTTCTTCCTCTAGATCCAATTTCTAAAGTTCTTCGAACAATTTTTTTTCAGATCAAAATTTTAGTTTCTTTTCTTCTAATTTTGAACTCCTTTGAATTTTGCTTCCATTTCACTGATTCTATTGATTTTAACAGTGAGCTTATTTATTTTCAGTATTGCATATTCTTTTTTTTCTTATATTGTTTTATCGATTGGTAACTAAACTCTATAGATCTAGCCGAGATTTCTAGGATGCAACTGTGATTTCATTTTCTTCTGATGTTGTTGTTCTCGTATTTGTTGCTGTTATAATTACAAAACAAAACAATGTAATTATCTCCTTTTATTTTGGATAAGATAATTCTCAACGATGAAAATCGATATCGCCACCCAAAAACTGTGGAGTATGCAAAATGATATAAAACTTGTGTAATATACCATATATAATGACTTCTATAGTATAACAGTCAATATAATCAATACAATAGCTCTTATACTAGGTATAAGGCTTCATAGATATGGTTTTTCATTGCAAAATTGGACAATATATCAGGTATATTATCGAATATATCATGTAGAACATCTTTTATACCAGGTATAACATCTGTTAAAATAAAAATTGGTTGTTTATATTACAAAATTAATAGATTAAAATCAATGAATGTAAGATGTATTCGGAACAAAAGATATGTTATCACTGAAGCCAATCCCATAAAATTTCAAAGGTATATATTTGTTATAATACACCTGGTATATTAGTCATTATACCTTGTATAATATTCGATATGCATGGTACAATAGCTCTTTTATCATGTATACGACATTCATAATATGGTTTTGGTGTAAAATTGAGTATTGTCTTCATATATATTAATGAAATAGTTCGTATACCAGGTATAATAACTCCTATACCAAGTATAACTGCTCATATACTAGGTATAATGCCTTCATAAATGGTTTTGCTGCAAAATTGAATATGGTTTAAGAATTATTATACCTAAGACATACCAATACAAAAGGAAAAAAGAAAAAAAATAGAAACTTAAAAAATGAGGAAAGTGAAAATATTTTGTTGTTACGACAAAAATAAAAATATTTTGCTCAAACAAGGGATTCACTTGTATTTCCCTTATTGGATTCCATTAGTTAGCTAGTTTGTGGTAAAAGAATATTCTGGCGTGCCTCTCTCTTCTAACTCTTGTATTTTTTTTCTTTTTAATAAATTAATTAGGGGATTTCTAGGGCAGTGTAGTCAAGTGTGTTCCGTCCTATGTAATTTCTTCAGGTGCTTTGTAAATGGTTGTTCAACGTGTGAGCCACATGTCACCGTTACTCTATTCTTCTTGTTCCCTAGCTTCATTCAAAAAATATATATGCAAATAATATAATTAACTAGACTTAATTTTACTTAATGATTCAACATAATATAATTTAATTACTTTATGAGAATCCAATAAATCAATTAATCTATAATAAATGATCATTCAATTAACTTGACATAGCATGTCAACTAATTGACATCAATTACTTTATTGGACATAATTGTTTAATTAAATTGACATAAAATGTCAATCAATTAATCAATTTTCTTTTCTTTCATGCTTAGTACACTATTGTAATCTAATATTTAAGGATCCGTTAATAACATATTACAATATAGTCAATTCCATATGTGTAGTAAGTTGAAATCAGGTATGGGGACAGTTGAGACTTACTTAAAAATTGTCTATGACATACAAACATGTGATTTTGTTGTGTGGATTGGTCCAGCCCTATGTTCCCAACATGTACTTACGTTCATGAACTACTTTACCAAGTAATGTATCAACAAATCATCCAACATACAATCTTTCATTTTAATCATTCTCATGAATAAAAAAGACTTGAGACATCATGATTGTTAATCAGTTGATATTCTATTCATATTATAGCACAAGATATAAATACATTAGACTATTGCTTTTATAATGTTACACTATAAGTATGTACAAAACATCATACATAATGTAATAACCAATGCTTAAAGAATTAGGAAAAACCAACATTGTCAACAAATTCTTACTCTTTCGACATATGCTTCGAAGAATGATTTCATTTTCCTAATTAGGTAAATATGCTACAACATAGGGTTTTCTTTGTTTTTTTTTTTTTTGAAAAACCTCCAGAGGAACATTGTGTTCCCCCATCGGAAAAAGATTGGAGCGGGTGAAAATTTCGGGGTGAACTTCCCAACTATGTTGATGCATTCACTTGCCTACAAAACACCCACCCCTCTTTTCATTATATTAAATAAAAAATCAGTGTTCTCTAGAGGAGAATACAATGCTATGTACATAGCAAAATGTTTGATTGAATGAGAATATAATGCACACCAAATTGAGGCATACTTCTTTTACAAGAATAAATAAAATGACAATGATAGTAGCTTGCTAACAATATGTCTACCTCTCTATGTTGGTCTTCAAAAATCACTTTGTTTCTCCTCCCCCAGATATTTCATGCAATGAAAAACCATAGCGATGTTGCAAATTCTCTGCAAGGTTCTATGAGGAAGAGAGATAGCCACAAATCAATAAAATTGCTAGCCGATCCTAGTATCGTCACCACCACACCAAATAGCCGAAAGAGGTAACACCAAATTTGTCGAGCCTTCAAGCAATGGAAGAGTGTGTGTTCCATGGTTTGTGTTTCTTTGTAAAAGGGACATTCCATGTTGTCGATGCAGCCTCTATACGCTAAGAAGGTTTTTGACGGTAACCTCCCATGAAAAATTAACCATCCGAAATATCTAATCTTTGGTATGAGCCATGTTTTCCAAATGATTCCAAAGATCATCTCTAAAGCAAGGTGTAACGAATCGTAATAGTGAGTGTATAACTACTTGTCGAATATGCCCTCAAAACCCCATCATTCCAACGAAACTCATAGGCCACCTCCGAGAATTTTGGCCCATCCCACTACCCTAACCATTCCGAACTATATTGGAATTAGATTGTTCAATCCACCCTCGAAGTTGCATACATTTATCTCAGCTCGACAATCTCAAGTGTGGCTTCCAAAATGGTCTCATGAATGGGGCAGGATGATATAATGAACTACAGCCCTCCAATACATTGCAATTTTTCCATTTGCTCAACTAAAACAAATCCGAGAAAATCATTGCTAATGGTAAGTCTACCATCCAGCTATCATGCCAAAACGAACACACTCTCCCATACCCTACCATCACCCAAACATTTTACATAAACACCTTCCAAATTCCATCAATTATCACGCAACATAAAACTATCCCTTTCTAAATATGAGAGAAACGTCTATCATCAACATTTTCCAAGGATGCCCACGAATTCAGCTCATATTTTTTAGTATAAATCTCAAACCATATCGACTCTCTCTCCTCAATCTGAATCTTCCATACCCATTTTAGTAAAAGGCTACAATCAACAACATGAAAATCCCTTATGTAAAGACCTCTAACACTCTTCAGAAGCGCAATCGAATCCCAACTCACCTCACTAATTCGCCTTGTCACTGTATAACCTTTCAAAAGAAAACTTCTCATAATTTGAATTAGATTTAATTTCACCGAACAAGGCATCTTGTAAAGAGATAACAAGTACACTAGTATAGAGGCTAGAACCGATTTAATTAAGATCACTTTTCTGATGTATGATAAACATTGTCCTTTCCATCTTTGAAGCCTGTTGTGAAACTAATCGATAAGTGGGGTCTAACCTGATAAAGGAATCATCTTGAAACTCAAAGGGGCACCTAGGTAAACAAATGGGAAGGTCTCCACCTTACAGCCCAAAAATTTAGCACTTGCGGCCACCCCGTAACTCAATGACATTTGCTCCAATTAGTGAGCTCGTATGGAAATTAATACTTAAACCCGAAATCTTCTAAAAACATAAAAAAATGCTCCTCACAATTGGAATCAATATCTCATCCACCGGAATAAAACACAATGTGTCATCTACAAATTGAAGTAGTGAAATGTCATAAGAAGATCCCTCAACCCAAAACCTCGAAAGTAAGCCCGACCTTATACTCACATCAAATAACTATTTCAAACCCTCAACGGTTAACACAAAAATGAAGGGTGACATCGGGTCACCTTGTTTCATCCCCTTATGAAGTCGAAATGGTTCACACAATAACCCATTTATCAAAATAGAAGTGGCCAAACCCTCTCTACTCCCGAACAACCAATTAATCCATTTCTCTACAAACCCCATTCTACTAAGGACCACGTATATAAAGCTCCAAGATATACAATCATAAGCCTTTTTAAAGTCAAGCTTAAGAGCAAAACATAATTGTCTACTCGAACGAATGTAATGAATCACCTCCAATGCTATAAAAGAACACTCATGTATACTCCTTCCTTTGACAAAGCTAAACTTATTATTAAAAATTAAACCCGGTAAGATTGGTTTCAAGCAGGCCATAAGAACTTTGGATAGTATCTTGTAAATGCCATGTACGAGTACAATAGGTTTATCATCACCCAATAATGATGATCCTAGAACCTTTGGAATGAGAATTGTAAATGACTTCTTGATCGAATTTGGTAAATTCTCGATCGCCAAAAAGCTATTAAACCCCCATGATGCACGTCTTTAATTCATCCCAAAAGTGCCTATAGAAAAAAGAAATTGAAGCCTTCTGGACCTGGCACCTTTCCCTCATTACACGAACAAATAGCCCCCCATACCTCAGTCACAATAAATTGTGCAATCAGCCCCGCATTCATCTCACTACTCAATTCCAGAAACTAGAGCCGCCTAAGTGAATAAGGAACCGATTTCGACACTGTAAAAAGATCCGTATAAAAGCCTCGCATGGCAGCAACAATGGCATTTTGATCAATAACCAATGGTCTGTCAATCTCTAGTTCATTAATTTGGTTTCCTCTATATCTCACCGACGCCACTCGATGAAAATATTTTGTATTGTTATCACCCAATAACGCCCATTGCACCCTTGATTGTTGATGCCGAATTTTCTCCAAACTTTGCCTCCTCAAAACCAACTGATTCCGAACTTGATGCAATTCCGACCCAACCGAACCATTTATTGGTCGACTCATTAATCCGTCATTAGATAAACCACTCTCTCTTCAAACGATTTTATTTTTGCTTCTAAATCACAAAAATTTTTAGCATGTCATGGTTGAATAAAATTCCAAAGCTTCATCAACTTAAAGTCCACATCCTTGCTCGGCCATCTACTACATATATTCACCCACTTCACTTTAAGAAACGATAAAAAACTTTTTTATCCCACCAACAATTAAGCGAACGAGATAGTCTTCTTCTAGATGGTGCGATAATATGAGATAAAAAACGATCAGGAAATGTTTCAAAAGAGTAGTATCCACCATAGCTATATTCACTGAAGGCCTTAAATCAAGTAAATCACTCGAAGTCATAACATGATCAATCCAGGAAAATGAAACACTATTTGGCTATGTATTATATCTTCCACTAAGAGGAATATCATACAATCCATTTCCATCAACAAATTCCTTAAATGCCAACATGGAGTTAGAAACTCCCTTTCCATATCATTCGAAACTAAATAAAAACTCGTTGAAATCTCCATAGACTATGACATTACAATGACTCTGAATAATCGGGGATAAATCATTCCAAATTTGTTCACGATCCCCGTGATTTGTTGGACCATAAACGCTTATAACATTAAACTCTAATTGGTTTAAAAAAATGCACCACTACCCATTTCTCGGCCATATGTATTACATATCCTTGAAGTAACGATGAGTTCCATGATATAAGAATGCCTCCCGACCGCCCCTAAGATAGAACATAGCTAACTAGAAAATCATTATGACCCCAATATTTACAAATTACCTGCTTAGTGGATTCTGAAATCTTAGTCTCAACTAGACAGAAAAAGTGCAAACTCCTTTTGAAAATAAGTGATCGAACGAAAAATTGTTTCACCCCATTCACCACCCCACCATGACAATTCCAACAAGAAAAATATAATGACATAAATTAAATAGAAGACCTCGATTTTGTCGATGAATCGCACAATAGCCTTGTCGCTCCTCCAAGGCTTTAACAACCACATCCATGTGTTCACCGTAAAAATGCCTTTATCCTCCCCAACTTTAAATGTTAAAACTTCCTCACTGAATCTCTGTGCATTCTTGTTCACCCTCAAAATCACTCTATTTATATTAGAGGTGTCGGGTTCCGAAGAAAATGCCGCATTCACATTTCTACTTTCGGAAACAAGCGATTCATCCCGTGCCATTATGCTCCTCAACCCTTTCATGGCTGTTAAAATTCTTCCCAGGCTGCCCGACTCCAGCACACGACTCTGACTTGACTCTCCCATGAAGCCTTGTAAACACTCATCCTTAGACTGCTTGCACTTTTCCACTTCCAACTCCAGTATGACACTAACAAAGACCGAGCCACTACCGTCATCCGAGATCGAATCCGATTCTGAAGCATCATCCTTATCCCGTCTAATCCACTTCCAACATCATTCACACTATCAACCGAATGGCTGCAGTCCACTCCTTGCTGTAATTCCTCAACAACAATTGTATCGATTCTACCTACTTTCAATTTAAAAATTTTACCAACCATTCCAAATGGCATCGAGACTAGACACGATACCACAACCGGTCCGGACAATTGAAATCGCGATCAATAGCTATTACACGACCGAAACATATCGCTAACTTCCTAACTAATGGTTCACAAATCACATCTGGAGGAATTAAATCAAGATATAAAATGCATTCCAATGTTGAAAACTCATTCAAAATATGGGTAACTTCAGAAATAATATTTAACAAGACCTTCCATTCACCATTCATGCATATTACCTACTACATGAAAGCCAATAAACACAAACTCATCTCAAATCGGTGTTGCAAAATCCACATCAAATCCCTTCTCTCTAATCAATTCATAGATATTCCTAACATTTGATATTGACATAAGTTTTAACTAAGCAAGTTCGCGATCTCCACGATGCAACTTCCACAATTAGGCTTGAAATTGGTATAGATTCATCCCCTCTCCTTGATTCAACTCTTCCCTTCGCATCCTTGAATTGTACCCCACCTGCCACTTTCGAATTCTGACCTACTACCATCACTTCTGTATTGCTAGATTACCGAATCTGCCCACTAGTCACCAGATTAGCATGAGATCGATCGTTCACCTCTCAAGGAATCTCTAAAAACCCTTCAAACCTTAGGTTGCATTGCCGTCTTTTTTCTTTCCTCACTAACTGATTCTGGTCTAGAGTAACAAGCTTTGAAAGCTCTCAATTTCACAACTCCAATGGAGATAGATTTCAACCGGAAGAGAACCTCTTGCATCGGAAAGGGAGTCACAAATCGTGAGAAAACCAAAATTCAGTTTTCTCCAATTTCATTTCCTTGCCACATAGACATTGTCAGTCATGCCTATCCTCAAGAAGACCTTTTTCATAGCCTCCTGTCCATAGTTATTTGAGAAGTTTTCAAAGTAGACGTTGCATGGGATTTGGTTTCGGGCTACGTAATCTTTAGGGTTTCGGGGGTTAGGGTTGCGAAAGGTATTATTGCTATTGGAAAAGGGGGATATTCAACAGAGAAAATGAAAGGGTTGGGTATGGTGGCCATGGGGATGGGTACAGTGGCCAAGGGGATAGATGTGCTGGCCAAGGGGCTGGGCGGTGGGCGTAGATGGTGTATCGCCCTAGGTCAGCCATTCTAGTCTTTCTAGGGTTTTCTTTGTTTTTCGCTTTTTGTATGTATTTCCTTTGTGGTGTCTTCGTCATCTTGGATGCCATCCCAAAAACTTTTTCAAAAAAAAGAGTCCGAGAAGAGTTGTGTAGTAACCAAAAGATAAGTATTAATGACTTGTAAATAATAAAAGGTCATAATCATATATACCAACAAATAATTAATTTGCTACACATCATCTTTCCATTTTATATCTCATGAAATGGACATATCTGTCAAATATATTTCACAAAACATAAAGTTTCGTCTTCAAGAAAATAATTGCAGACGTTGGCGTATCTAACTATGAATTATTAGTTTAGGTACGCAATTTCCTTTTACTGATAAGAATTATAAAATTAGCTGTCGGTATTATATAGAAATTTTTTTCTTTTGGACTGAGTCTGAATATATATAAATAGCTGTTGGTTGTGTATGTCGATACCCAATTCATCAGTATTATTTTGATCCCAAAATCTCACATATATATGTTTTTCAAGTGATAATATCAAATAATTTCATAAAAATAATTATGACCATTAAGTTCTTTCTCTTTTTATTTCTTCTTGCAGCTAGATATTCATGTGTTAAAAGTAAGAAATTAAAATTTGAAGAGGAAAACACCATTGGTCTGAGCAGAAATAATTTTCGAGAGGATTCAATTTTTGGAGCTGCTTCAAGTGCATACCAGGTAATTTATTATATCCTCATTATTTACATAATTATATTAGAAAAGGAAACATAATGCAATGTTTTAATTGAACACATGTAGATTGAAGGAGCATCCAATACTGATGGCAGAACACCAAGTATTTGGGATACCTTTACCAAGAAATATTCAGGTCTCTCCTAATTATTAACTCTCCAATCCATCTCTTGTTTCTTTTTAATAACTGATTTTTCATTTGTTTTTTGAAACGAGATTCTCGAAAAACGTTTCTGTTTATCTATGGATTGATTGTTTATTACAGTGAAAATACTAGATCATAGTTCCGGTGATGTTGCTGAGGACTTTTATCATCGTTATAAGGTATAATGATGTTTGTATGATTTATCTTTTCAATTATTAATTTAATTTTTAAACTTAACTAATTACTTAAGTTAAATTGAAATGCCTTTAAACTTAACTAATTACAAGTTAAATTGAAATGCAGGAGGACATTTCTTTATTTAAAGAAACGGGTCTCGATTCATTTAGATTTTCCATTTGGCAAAGAATATTGCCGTGTAAGAATATTATTATCATTAAATTTTTTATATATTATTTTTGTTGTTCTGACTAGTTATATATCTTTTATGGATAAGTTTTTACGAATTTTTAAATAAAAATAAGTAATAATTAATATATATATGTTGTGGACATGAAATCAACACTACTACAGCTAATAGTTGAAGAGTCCATTAATATATAAATACAAGAAAACGGCATATGAAAATAATATTAAACTTTTTCTAAATAAAGTGATTTGTGAAACACTGACGGAAGAGTAGGTGATCGAGTAAACCAAGAAGGTGTCAAATTTTACAATTCTCTAATCGATCATCTCCTTTCTCATGGTTTGACTTTCCCATCTTTCTCTACATTTTATATTTTTCATTTTTTAATAATTCACAATTATATTTACCGAAGTAATCTTATTATTTGAAATTCGAAACAAAAAAAACTTGTTTAGTAACTTTTTACCTTTTGATTTTTTTCTCTTATACATCAAAATTTGAATCATATCGCCTACTTCCTCCTTACATTAGAAAAGGTTCTCGTTATTCTTTTAACTTCAAAAAACTGTATCATTGTGTACTTTAAATGTCATGTATCATTTTATGTTTGATTTAATATTTTCAATAATATCATTTGTCTAATTATTAGTCGACACCCAGAAATTGACACGATGTATTTGAGGACAAACTAATGCAATTTTTATAAGTTGATTGTGTAATGAGAATTCCTTTTTACAGTAAAAAGATAATAGGTGATTTTAGTTAAGGTCAGGAGAGACTACTGATGAATTTATTTTTTTAATTATTCTGCAATTCCATTGGTGAAGAAACATGTGTAAACCTCAAATAACTATGAATAATAATATTTTCTTCCTTCTTAACTATGAATTTATCATCTTATAATTTAAATTTAATTAATATATTTCTTGATTAATACAAAGACAGATGAGATAAAATTGTAAAAGTTGCATATAATTTCAATTTTATTAAGAGAACCTATAATTTAAATTTATTTATTATATTTCCTAATCAGTATATTTCCAAATCTTCCTGATGTACTATGAAACTCTTGACACATGTAGGCCTCCAAAGCTCCATACATCTCCATTTTGTTTTGATATTCACATAAATAGAGCTGTGGGTTGTCTTTCCCATTATATTTTTAAATATATGTGGAAAAAAATCCTAATTCAAATGAACATCTAATATCCTTTTGGTAAAGGGGGATAGATTCTATCCTAGTTACCCCTCTTGAAATGGGACGACAAGATCTTTCAGCTCCATATTCAATATCTGACGAAAATGTTCTATCTATCCTCCAAAGTTAGCAATGATTTGACCATCCCTGCGGGTGCCTGAATTTTCATGATATTTTTGTCATGGGATTCACAGATTGGTTGCATGTAAGATAACATATTTTTAAGCATCAAAGCTTGGGGCATCATAGTCGTCTAGGCTGCTTGATTTGGCTACACTAGAGTCTCAAATTTAAGGGCTTGTGCCTACTAGGTAGCCAGTGGTGTAAATCGCATGAGGGAAAAAAACTCTACAATTGTGACACAAAATCAAATTGAGGGCAAAGAGTTGGGCGATACCTTGATTAGAAGCAGTTCCCAATTAAATCCTCCAAAAGTAAGTCCAAACAACTTATATTGAGCAAACAACGCATTTCTCATTGTGCTTTGTACCTTTGGTGTCATGTTGTATTTCCACGCAATTTCAATGAACAGATTCAAAGTGTTTGTGGCAGTAAGTGTAACGCTTGTATGCACCATGGTTTTGATAGTAGCGGATAGAGAAGTGTTATTTTCCTCATGAATAGTCTCGTTATCCAGGGAAGCAGATGTGTTGTTATTTTTTACGAGAGACATGAATTATAGTTATTGTTTTCCTATTGTTTTGTTCTTCTAGGAACCCATATTCTCGGTTGAGCTAGTAAACTTGGTCAACAGCTCACAAAGCAACTGAAAGATTGGTCAGCTTGAGTGATTCTTGCATTCCAAACTTCAACAATATTTCCCTTGCAATCAAATGTTGAAACTCCCTGAAAAACAAACAAAAGTGAGGATTGGGTTTGCCTTTTAATGGACTCTCCAATGCCTTAATGACTTAAGGGTTGAGAGAAATATTTAGTGAATGCGAATAACCTACATTTTTAACTAACATCGGAAGCCTTTTTTTATAGGCTTTGTGATATACTATATAGTTCATAAACTTGAACAATAGTCATATAAGAACTGTATTTCCAGAGTTGATGCTATCCTTATTAGGATAAAATTATATTCTATGTATATTATCCGTAACTGGGGATTGATCTCTTCCTCATGGAGGAAGTTTAGGTATCCAAATCTTACTTGGATTCTACTTGTTTAGGCATAGATAGTGAGGCGGATATCTTGGGCCAACCGTGATTCGCTAACCTTGTCCATGTTGCTAAGGAGGCTGATACTAATTTGTTTGGATCATTTGTGATAGGGTTTATGGTCTCTCACACAACTTGTGTGGAGTGGTAGCTTGCATTTACATAAATAGCATATTACAAAATAGGAGATAATTACAAATAAGTAAAAGATATTTACAGCTAACTAAATGGCTAATTTATAGGGAAA
>CATIWQ010315568.1:0-13718 GCA_949673415.1 Euphorbia schlechtendalii
AAATAATAATTTTTTTGTAACAAGCTTTTTATGTTGTCACCACTTTAGTTTATGTGACAATTTAAAATATTATTGTCACATATTGAATATATTTAGTGATAATTATTAGTTGTAACTTCCATATTTGTTATTTCAAATTAAAATTTTTGCTAAAAAAATAATAAATTTGTTGTTACACATTTTTATGTTGTCACTAAAATAGTTTTTGTGACAAATTAGTTTTATTGTCACATTTTCTAAACTATTGGTTACCACATAAGTTTTAACAAAAAATTATTAGTTACAATTATTAAACATTGTCACAAATTATATGTGACAGTTTTTACGATAAAAATTTCACAAAACAAAATTTTGTGACAGTAAAATTTTTATTGTAACAAATAATTACTTTTTGTGACAACAATTTTAGTGACAGATAAGTTGTTGTCACCAATATCTTAGTTTCTTGTAGTGTGCCTCATAATTTAGTTTTTCATTTTATTTTAAAAAAGTTAGAGGAATTACATTAAAAGAATGATTTATTTTTTCATTTTATTTCATAATATTTTTAGTTTATCCGGACTAAAATTTGGATCTTATAAATTTTAGCGATAAGTTGTAACCAAACAGGCTAATATTAAAATTTTATAATTGTTTTTATATTAAATGTAACAAAAAATATATATCCAAATGTGTTGAGACTTAAGTTTATTGTTAGCGTGATATATAATTGATCAAATAATCTATTTACATTTTATCAACTGTTCATTTATAACAATCCAATTGCAGCTTTTCTTTCAAACAGCTTTATAAAAAAAAATCAGTCCCTTAAAATAATTCCCACCCAAAATTTTTGAATCAATTGTATACACACTCGTGGGAAATTGCACTCATACAGTTTATAGTCCACGTATCAACTTATAGATAAGAAGGCACATAAATTAGTTTCTATATCTATGTTAGCAAGATCACGACATTATAAAGATCTTATACATCTATTTATAGTTATGGACCATATACTATAATTTCATGCAACTACT
Source organism: Euphorbia schlechtendalii (assembly GCA_949673415.1). Classification (NCBI taxonomy): domain Eukaryota; kingdom Viridiplantae; phylum Streptophyta; class Magnoliopsida; order Malpighiales; family Euphorbiaceae; genus Euphorbia; species Euphorbia schlechtendalii. The sequence goes on from CATIWQ010315568.1 coordinate 1,020, forward strand.
ATCCAATTAATATCATGTTGTATTAATGGTTTGACACTGAAATTATAAAAGTTGTTTATTTCAATAACTCAAATATTAATCTCATTTGAGTGCAATGATCTCATTCATCTCTATTTAAAGGTAATGAGATTGATCCATAGTTTTGGATTTGGAGCAAATTTATATCCTTGAAGTCCCTTGCCCGATCTTATGAGGTGCCTACAAATCAGCGAGAGATTCAGATATTGAGTTCCTCGATGAATATCCTAGATTTAACAAAAAAAACTCAAATATTATCGTAAATCATATACTATATTTTCAAATTATATATGGTCACTCAGTAAAAACAAAGTCGAACAAATGAATTATATTACAAGAATCTAAATAAAAATAAATATTGATAGGTAAATCATATTTCCTTTTTTTTATTGGCGGAGCTAGGATTCAGACTCTGGTGGCGCACAATGTCAAATGGATAATGATAGTGGATAACACTTTAACACCTTTTGATAGTGAAACTTTGTATTTGTGAAAATATATAAGTGTATGTTGAAGTTTACGTATGATTATAGATGATATTTAAGAAACAGTTCACTAATCGATGTTTAAGAAGAATTTTTATATTAATCTTGAAAAATATTTAGTTCAAAATATTACTAAAAATTTGAAAAATATAAAAATTGAAAGAAAAATTAAGATTTTTTTAAAAAATAAAGATAAAATAATATATTTTTAATTATTCAGAAAAGAATAATTATGATAAGATGAATAATCATATGCAAATTTGAAAAAATTGAAGCAAAAATCTGAATAAGTAAAAAAAATTACAAAAAATCAAGAAAAACGAGAAACAAGTAAAAGAATTAAGAATTGACACCTAATAAAAATGGAAGGAATAAAATCTTCTAATAAGAAAAATGAATGGATATATTGAATTTTATTAATTTGAAAAGGTACTCTAAATATTTAGTATGGTTAAACTAAAATAGAGAAATAAGATAAAAATACAAATCCTTGATTTGAACCTAGGCATTCAAGAAGCATATAGAGCCGCTTTATTGTTTACTTTCAACCGTTAAATTATATATATTACAATTAAATTTATGTCATGTACTACTTTTTCTATATTTTTCGACGATCGATGGAGCACGTGCACCACCGCCCCTGACCCTCCCTCCGCCCCTGGTGAAAGCATATTTTCAAGTTATATTTAAATGCTTTAAAAAATGTTGATGATTAGAAGAACGAGTAAGTCGATTGTGGTAATGGACTTATTTTGGTTGAAATCAAAGTAATTTCTATTGAGATTCAAATTCTTTACCTTAACTTCACCATGATCTAGATAAAAAGATAGACACAAACCAATAGGGTTAATTTCACCTACAGTACATAAACTATTCAAGAAATCTCATTTTCATACGTGAATTTCATTTTTGCTCATCATCATACATGAACTTGTAAATAACCTTCTATAACAGTACATATAACTTGTGATTGTAAGTTACTTTTGCTATTTCAGTATTTTGACTAAGTCAACATAAAATATTTATCTCCCTAACTTAAACATATATATTTAAATTAAATCTTCAATATACTAACTTATACATTGCCCTAATACTATGAATCTATGACACAACACACACAAAGTCTGTATCAGTTGAAACTCCAGCTACAACTACATTTAAAAGTAACGAGGAAACTGAATTTTACAGCACTCGAAGGTAGAAATTAATGGCTCTAGCTCATGACAGCTACAGCTAAGAAAACTATTAACTATCAATTTCAGAAACAACAAATCGTAATAAGAAAACTACAACAAAATCAAACAAGAACTAGAGAATTACAAAAAAGGCAGAACCTGAATTAGAAGAAATAGGAGAAAAACTGAAAAAGCATAGCATGAATAACGGAGAAAAACTTCAAAATTCTATGAAATAATCGATATTCTATTGCTGTATACTTGAGTATACTATGATTTGGACACAAAATGGGAATGATTTAAAAGGGTACTCACGTGAAGGTAATCTTTGTGCGGATTTCTTGGCTCGTTTAGACTTCCATGGGCATCTCCTTATTGACTCAGCTACCTTTGACATATTGCAGTTGCTAGATAGGGATTCTAGGAGTTGTACTCGTTTAGTTTCAGAGCAGAACCTTATTGTTCCATCATAATTGGTCTCCCGGTGCTTTGTTTTTTCCTTTGTTTTGCTTTTTATTGTTGTGTTGTTTGCTTTGTCTTCCTCTTTATTATAAAAAAAATGAAAGCTACATTAAAAATAAAAGGCAAATACTTTAATTTGCGAACCAAATTAAAGTATTTGCCAATATCATAGGTCGAATCTGTTGGAATTTTAATCGGTTAAAATCTTTTCATGATCCCCTATTAGGTTGAAATTTCCAAAAATCTAAGAATAACGAAAAGGAAAGAATCAAATTTGCATGATTTTAATGAACATACGAGAAATTTTAATAGAAAAAAATTGCACTTCACATGAACAAATTAAAAATAAATTGATTTGGAAATCAGATGTAGTCTGCTTGCAACTCAAAGAAAACGGTATGTTTTCTATTTTTTGAATTAAATGCAAGAGTCTTTCCTTTTATCTTTGCTGCATTATAGGTATTAAACTTTTAATTTAATGTAGTTTCATTAATTAAAGTATAGGATTAAAATTGGGGCATAATTAACTTACAACAATAGGTTATATGTATTATAGTAGGAGATCATTTACAATTTCATATATGATAATGTGAAAAAATGAAATTCTTGTATGAAATTGAGATTTCTTGAATAGATTATGTATTATAGTTGGAATTAACCCCAAACCAATAAAGAATATTTTTAATAATCAATAAATGATTATGATTTAATAAATATGCTAATTAGTATAAATTAATTGGTACACCTTTCAAGGAGTAAGATGTCCTCATTCGAAATCTAACATCTTTAAAAATTCATGTTGATAAAAAAAAAATGAATATTTTTCAAAGTTATTATATATTGGATTTTCAAAAGTTGCAGAATATTTTTCGAAAAATCAAACAATAAATTAAATGAGTTAAATGGTTTCGGACTCCCAAATGTGACAAAAGCAACAGTAAGTCGTGTACAAAGGAAAACGCAAAATCATAAGAGTGATACGAATGGCGGTGATTTAGAAACGTAAGAGGTTGGAGTCTCCGCTTTGCCGACTTTTCGTTAAATTAAATACGCCACACATTCAACTCCTAGCGCAGAATCAACGGTAAATTCAAGGAGATGGTGCTCCTTTCATCACGACCGCACATTATGAGTACTTGCATCTCTCCATCTCAGATTTGAATATTACAAAGACGCCACTTGTACGGTTGTCTTTGTACGATTAATTAATTTATTTATATATATGAAATGGGTTCCACGCGAGAAGGCTTTCATAGGTGAATGGCTGACTCGGTATGTGTTATTACAAATTTGTTATTTATTTTATTTTTTAAGAACATATTTTTGATCTATCATAGTATTTAATTAGAAATTGTTTGATTTATTTTTTTTCTAAATCAACTTTGCTGCTGAAAAAGCTTACAAATGAAACATTATAGATTAGTAACTTGGGAACAATAGGCCGGGATTAAGTATCATTTGATCAAACTATAATATAATATAGTGGTAAGATAATACGTTTCTTGTTGAAAAACACAGAAAAATTTAATATCAAATACCAAGGAAATACCGATACTTTATTAATGGCTTTGGACACTATCCATCAGAGTTATGACATGTATATAATGTTTGGTTAGCGAAACGATTATTTCGTATAATAATTTAAAAAATGAAAGGAAAAATATAAATAATAGTAGAATATTCGTGTTAGATCATAATAGTTATTTTAAATTATTACATGGCTATTACATGTATTATGGTATAACTATTTCTAAGTAAATTGAACGAATTTATATTTGACGTCTACTTTAAGAGATATGAAAAAATATCATGGATCCAATACAAATAATTTGTGATAATCAAAACACATTCCACAATAATGATTTTGTTTGAAAATTCAAAGAATTTTGAAAGAGATTAAGATGGTTAAGTTGAAATCTTGTTTTAAAATATATTAGACACTAATCGGAACACAAGGGTCTCCAAGGTCAAGGCGGGAATTAATCGGCGGGAATTAATCGGATTTATGTTTTTAAAATTATAAATTCTATTAAAATCTAAACTATAATATAAAAATGTATAAATAATAATAATAACCATTTAAGATGCAAAATTTTAAAAAAATATTTGTTAATTCTTACCTAATAAAAAAATTTCATTACAAATATAATATTTTTAAGTGCATTTACTTTAATATTCTTTATCTCAAAATTCTTATTTTTTGTCGCTTAGTATGTCGTTTCTAATTTTTAGACTCAAAATGAGACTTCTATACCAAGGACATTGATATGTACTAGTTTTACTAATTGAGTTATGTTTTGTGCATTAAAAGAACTAAACTATAGTTATTATGAATATTGGTATCATAAAAAAAATTATGTCTAGTCCCTACATAGGTGAAAAAATCAAACGAGGCAATGCATAGGTGAAAATAATCAAATTAGATAGTACATATGCGACATTAAGTCGGCCAAATGCCTGATAACACCGTATGAAGGAAAAAGTTGGGCAATAACCATTAAAACAAGATTTGGATAAAACTATCAATGATTTTAAAATAGTGGGTCAAAATACATTTACCATTACATATTACTTCGTGCACATCATTTTAAATTTCTTGTTGTTCGTTAAGAAAAAGTCAATGCTTGTAAAAAAGTAAAATTATTTGTAATTAAAGGACTAATTTTGTTAAATATCTCGATTTACTGGAAAATTATACAATTCATGATAATTGATATGAAAAATGTCTTCAACACACTATACGGTCAAAAAGTGTGTTGATAGTTTTTTTTCCACATAAATGGTCCCTCTTGTGTAATTTCTCTAATTTAAGTGCCCCTGTACAATTTTTCTATACATTCAAATTTAGAGCAAATATATAAAATAATAAAAAGTGAGAAAAGTTGTTCAAAACACAGATAAAAGTTGAGTTTGAAATTGAAATTTAGAAGAGGTGATTAAAATTCATTCGTTAAAAAACATTGTTTATTCTATTTCATATATTCTTAAACATAGCTCCAATCATTTTTAAAAGTTGAGTTTGGAATTGAAAATTTCACTTTATTTTTGATATTAAACAATAAAATATGAATAATAATACTTTAAATTTGAAATGATACAATTTACAATTTCAAATTATTTTTGTTATTTTTAATTTTTTTAATTTTTTATATTAAAAAATATGTTAATAATTATAATATTACTTTTTTAAAAAATTTTATTTTATACTATTTTTTAAAAAAATTATTAATACATTCGTATTTATAATTTTAAAATTTAAAATATACAATTAAAGAAAATTTATTATAATAAATTTAAATTATAAAATAAAACAGAATTTAGGTGGGGTTGGAAACTTAATAAAATACAGCGTTTTACCTGCTGTGACGATCTTCTTCTTCGTCCCCACGTAGTAATCTTTCTCTCTCAACTGTAAGTAGATACACCATTAAACTACTGTGTTCTTTCTTAAACCACTGCCCATTCTTTCCTTCTTTTTTCCTTTCTCTCTTTATTCTCTGCCTCATTCCACAGTACCCTTTTCCTTCATTCTCTTATTTCCCCCCTTTTCTGATTACAATACCCAAATTAACATACCAATTACCATCTTACATGGCTGATGCAGCCGCCAAGCATTTCCCCATCAATGGAGGAAATGTAATCCCTGACCTTAGAACCATCTTCTCTCTTCTCAAAACTAGAAGAACTGTAGCTTTTGTTTACGGCTTTATGTTTGCTTTTGTTTCCGTTACAGTTTTCCTTGCTTTCTCCCCTTCTTCTAACTCTTCTTCTCCTTGGTTTTCTAATGTTTTTTCCATTTCCGCTGGTTCTTTCACCTCTCCGTGGTTCACCGACAACTCATCTACTTCTCCGACGCCGGTGGAATTGAATGCTTTTGGTTTATCTTCTTCGCCTTCTCAAAATACCACCAGATCTAGCCCTTCCTTGTCTCTATCTCCTTCTTCGAACAATGAAGTTCGAAATCCAGTGCAAATTGTGCAAAATCGAACTCATGTATCTTCAAATTATGTTAATGCTTCAACTGTTAATAAGTTTCTCTCCGGTGCCGGTAATTACTCAATGAAAATGAAAACAGATCAAGCGGTTAAGCCAAATCAAACCGCCATTTCAGCACCTGTAATCCCTCCGCCTAAGAACCAGACTTCAAATTCATCATCCGCTCAGGGAGGAAACTCGACAGCCAATTCAGCACCGTCTATGTCGGCGGCGGTTCAAAATTCAAATTCGTCGGCAAATTCAGCTTCCTCTAGTAAGCAAACAGTGAAGAGCGCGTCAAATTACACGGCTTCGTTGTCGAAGAAACAGAGCAATGGAACTTACTCTCCTTCCTCAGGAAATCAGGGGATCAAGAACTTGGTTGAAAACATGGTGAATTGCGATTTATTCGACGGAGAATGGATTCGCGATGATTCATATCCACTCTATAAGCCTGGTTCTTGTTCATTCATAGACGAGCAATTCAATTGTATTCTCAACGGCAGGCCTGATAAGGATTTCCAGAATTATAAATGGAAGCCAAAGGGATGCAGCATACCAAGGTACCATTCAAATTCAATAATTAGGGTTTCAGTTGGTTATGATCCGTTGAATCGAAAATGAAGTTTTAAATTCAAATTCAGGCTTGATCCCGTAAATATGTTGAATATGTTGAGAGGAAAGCGACTCGTATTCGTCGGAGATTCTCTGAATCGGAATATGTGGGAATCTCTTGTTTGTATGCTCAAAGGATCAGTGAAAGATCAAAGTAAAGTCTTCGAAGCTAATGGAAAGCAACATTTCAGAGGAGAAGCTTCTTATTCATTCATATTCATAGTAAGTTGTTATAATTCTTTTACTGCTCATAAGCTTCTTATTCATTCATATTCAATTTTTGTTGTTTGTGGAATAATCACTAGGATTACAACTGTACCGTAGAGTTCTTCGTATCGCCTTTCTTAGTTCAAGAATGGGAAATGCCCGATAAAAACGGAACAAAGAAGGAAACGCTTCGGCTCGATTTAGTAGGGAGATCTTCCGATCAGTACAAAGACGCTGACATAATCGTCTTCAATACTGGACACTGGTGGACTCATGACAAAACCTCGAAAGGGTTTGCTTCGAGTTTTATTTCCCGTTATGTTTATATTTATTCCCAAACTATCATTTTCTTATTGAAATTAGCTATCTATACGTGCAGGAAAGATTATTACCAAGAAGGAAGCCACGTGTACGACGAATTGAACGTTTTAGAGGCATTTCGGAAAGCTTTGACTACATGGGCGAGATGGGTTGACCGAAACGTAAACCCAACAAAGTCTTTAGTCTTCTTCAGAGGATATTCCGCTTCCCATTTCAGGTTAAATGACAAATTCTAACGTTGTTTTCCTTAAATTGGTTTTCTAGCAATTTCCCCCAATTTGATGTGTTAACACATCGGAGTTGTGCAGCGGTGGGCAGTGGAATTCAGGCGGGGCGTGCGACGATGAAGTGGAGCCAATCAAGAACGCGACGTACTTAGGCGAATATCCACCCAAAATGGTGGTTCTTGAGAAAGTGTTGAGAGGGATGAAGAGTCACGTGACATATTTGAATGTGACACAAATGACGGATTACCGAAAGGATGCTCACCCTTCGGTTTATAGGAAGCAACACATAACATCACCCGAGAAAAAGAACGCGCCGTTGCAATTCCAAGATTGCAGCCATTGGTGCCTTCCTGGCGTACCCGACTCGTGGAATGAACTTCTTTATGCCGAACTTTTAGTAGACGAGTTCCGAAAACGACAAGTGCTGAAGCGACACAGGTAAATAATAGAAGATGCAATGTAGCTGCTGCAATTGAAATATGAAGTATTGTAATTCACTAAATTGTTGCTAATCCGTCCTATTAAAAGAAGCATGTAAATTATTCTTTTTCTATCAATTTTGCATAGCCATAAAAAAAAAAGGAAGAACCCGTGAAGGGTAAGATCCAAGAAAATATATTTTTTTCCTCATCAACAATTATTAGAGCAAGGGGTGAGTTCTTGTATTATAATAATGAAAACCGGTTCTTTAGAAGGAACATTAGAGGCTTCCCCCCAATTTGATATAATTCTCATTAGCCTAAAATTGTGGCTTTTGAGCAGTGTAATGTAAATTCATAGTTTTTTTAGTTTTTTCTTTATAGAATAAGCTTTGTTAGTGTGTTTACTGCTCCTTTTAAATTCTTCATGATCCGTGATTGCCTATTTGCTTTTTTTGAAGATCCGAATTGATTTTTTTTTTTTTAAAATTTTTTCTGAGTCGTTTGCGTTTGTAGTTTGTCTATATTCTGCAAGTGAATGTTATTGTCTGCAAAGTTGACTTTTCAACGTAAGAACTACAACTACTGCCGGTTCTTGAATAATTTTGCACAATGAATTTCCATAGTTTTGTAAATTTTTCAATTAAACTTAACAATGATAAGTGATGCTTTTGTAAATTTTCAATTAATCTTAACAATGCATCTATTATTAATGGTTGAGATTGAATTTTTATTGTTTGTCGGTTCACACTAGAAATTATATCTCAACCATTACAATTGCATGAACGATTAAAATTGGTTAAAATTTACAAATGTATCAAAATTTAAATATATCCTTGTACAATACTTATAATTTCTTACTCGGAAATGAGCTACTTCGCTGAGTTTTTTAATTTAAAATTATTCCAGGTCTTTTTCTTACATTGTCACATGGGATTTAGTTTTATGGAAACATGGGATGTTACATTGACTATCAATATATGTAATAACTTAGATTGCCAATCTAAATTTATGATCTGTGTCGGTGCTATGCTAATACATTAGTATTTATTTAGTTAGGCTCTTTTTTTTCACCTTCAATTTAATTAAGTTCAGTTCAGTTAAGTTCAATTCAGTTCAGGTCCATTAAGTTCAGTTCAGTTAAGGTCTATTAAGTTCAGTTCAGGCCTATAAATTTTAATTTTAATAATGATTATTCTAATTAAACTTTAATAAAAATTAATAGTAATAAATAATAAAAAGAAGAACAATGATAAAAATATTAATATAGAAAAATAATTATTATTTAATGTAGTTAATATTGATTATAAATATAGTAAAAATCATTTTTAAATAGTGATAATTACTAGTGTTTTTGATATAATAATTGTATTAATGTAATTATAATATAATAATATTTTTATTTATAATTATAGTATTAATTAATTAGAAAATGTGATATGGGATAATAAAATAAAAATATTTATTAATCAAAACTGCTATTACGTTTTTGTAATCCAATAATAAGTGGTAATTTGAATCCAAACTACAATTTATTATAATAATTATTATTAGTTCACGTGTAATTGTAACAATAATTATTATTTGAATAACAAAATTTTAATTAAATAAATTTATGTATTATAATAATTTTTATTATTAATGGTATTAAAATTGTTTTATTAATTATTTTATATAGGTAGTTATTAACAATATTATTTGTAATGATTATTAATAATTTATTTATTTTATATTTATTGGGTTTTACTATTATTTTAATCATTAATATATTTATTATTAAGTTCAATTATGTTCAGGTTCATTAAGTTCAGTTAAGTTCAGTTCAGTTAAGTTCAGTTCAAGTCTATTAAGTTAAGTTAAGTTAAGTTAAGTTAAATTAAGTTAAATTCAGTTAAGTTCAGTTCAGCTCAAATTTCAGAAGTTGAAGAAAACATGGCCTTATACCTAGACTTGTTCATGGTCTACTCCCATGGGAAATGCTTGGGTACAAAATATTTTGTTAAGTCCTACTCAAGCTTGAACTCGTTAAATTCTAAAAATTTATAAATTGATGAGATTGAGTAAATAACCAAACATTTCCGTCTAATATATATAGTTATATTTTATTTTTAAAAAACTTATCATGAATATATTTACATACATAGTATAATACTGTATCATTTATTTTTTTGTCTTATGAATTTTTTATTTATTAATTAGAACTTAAAATGGAAGACAAAAAAATAAAAATTATCAACTTTATTAGATGGAATTGGGTCAGATTAATGATTCAGTATTTTTTAATTTATTATAAAACCCAACAAGGCGTCAATTTTTATAAGATTTGACGCAATGATGTTCCCCTTATACTTTATTTATACACAACTTATACCTTAACATGACAAATATTAGTTTTACCGTACTTATATGTTAGACTGTTAGTCATACCATAATTATATTTTTTTATACACATATAATTTACTTATTCTTTGTTTATAAATCAATTATAGGTAATATCTTTTTGGTACCTTAGTATAGCAATTTCGTAAAAACTATATTACTATAAATATTGTTTTATAGAGAGAAAAACAAATAAAATATTTAAAGCCACATTCTAAAAATATACAGTTTGGGATAAATGTGAAATTAAACTACAAATGTAAAAAATTGTTAGAGAGAAACGCTGGCAAAGGGGTGGAAAATCATTTGTAAAGAGATTTTTAAATTTTTAAAAAATGGTGTTAGCTAACAGAGATTACAAGACTTGTTTATGATCTTGAACCTCAGTAAATATATAGATCAACAAATACTGGACAAATTGCAAATGCTTATTACCTAATTACAATTTAATTGTTGGAGATTTTATACGGTGAATGAATCACTAAAAATATATAGCATATAATTTTTGTTACAAGGGATAAACCCCTTTTCTCGTACCTCATTTATATATCAAGCTCAACACTATTAATATTGGCAAAGTCTTTTAACAAATTAAACTGGATGAATATTTGGCGACTAGAATAATTTAGGGTAATTAAACTATATACCCAAAAAAATTATATTTTATTATTTTTACAATAATGAGAATTTAATATTCACTTTGCCATTTTATTAAATTCTTTTTCGTTTTTACCCTTACTCCCTTATAAACTACCTTCTCTCTCCTATCTAATTTGAATTTTGCAACTTCAAATCTCCATATTTCACAAACTGTTGATTTTTTTAATCGACGCTTCGAAATATTTTGTTTGTTTTAATTTTATCTTTAAAAGGACGTACACTTTGAATTTTTCGAAAAAATAAAAAATTTATCGTAATCTCATAATTTTCATGAAGACGTTATATAATGTATAAAAGTGGTATAATGTTATTTAAAAAAGAATAAATAGAATACGTTATACCACTCTTATATCATGTATAACGCCTTCATGGAAAAGCAGTAAAAACATGTATTATACAACTATTATACAATGTATAAGACTACAATAAATTATTTTTTTTACTAGAAAGTGAGTTTTGTTGTAAAAATAACCAATATTATACCATGTATAAGAGCTTTCTTTTCAAGTTTAAGGTCTTCATGTCATGATTTTTATGGGAAAATCGGTCCTATCATGAACATAAAGGAGAAAAAAATCTATATAAATTCATTATACAATTTTACACAATTTATAAAGCCTTCATGAAAAATGTAGTAAAAAGGGTATTATACTACAATTATACACTGTATAAGATTGCGAAACATTAATTTTTTTTGAAAAAAACAAAGTGTATGTCATTTTAAAGATAAAATTAAGATGAACAAAATATTTTAAAACGTCGATTCGAAAAAATCAATGGCTTGTGAGATTAGACGTTTGAAGTTGCAAAATTCAAAATAAATAAGAAAGAGAAAGTAGTTATAAGGGTTGACAAAATCAACTTAAAAAATGGTAAAAGGAAAAAATGTTTCTCTTTTTATGTAAAATAAAAAAATATTCTTAATTTTTAAATTTTGTAAAATTAGAGATTTATAAAGCCTAAATTTTAATAAAAAAAAATAGGGCAAATAAAAAAATAACTCAATAATTTATTTATGTTAAAACTCCTGGGACTTTTTGGAGACAATAAGAGCAACAGATGAATGAGATCTGACCCGTTAGTATTATTTATTGGGCCTCAGTAAGCGGCCCAATGACAATTGGTCTAAGCCTAATCTAACTCTATGGAGAGTGGTGAAAATCAACTGAAAATAATTGACTAATAAAAAATGGTATATAGATAGTGTAGATATAATTTAAGTTCAGAATTTCGAGTGACACATAAAATTAAAAGAAGGTTTAAAATTTAATAGCTGAAATATCTCATAACATTTTTGAAGACTTCCAAATAAATATTTTTTAAAAATTTAAAGCACTTACGCTTAAAAAAAAATATTCACTTCACTTAATCACTTATATGACTCGAACATATGATTTTTATGATCATAAATTTAGCCTCAACCCTTAATAATTATGCACAGTGTTTAAAAAGCTCTAGGCGGGAACTAGGCGCAACCGGGACCTAGGGGCGCCTAGGCGGGAATTACTTATAAGTTGTGAAAAGTTTTCAAAAAATATTTGTTGATTAATAAATATTATAATATCTATTATATTAAATATTTCAAAGCAAATTATAATTGTTCATATCAAAATGTAAAAACATTATGATAAAATATTTCAAATTCTTAAAAATCTCACCTAGGAATCATCTAGGCACCAATTATTAAAACACCACCACCACCTAGCGCAACCTAGTCGGTCAATCCATCTAGGATTGCTCGATTAGGAAAAATCGC
>CATIWQ010315607.1:0-14663 GCA_949673415.1 Euphorbia schlechtendalii
TGAAATCTGAAAAACTAACATCCTTATCAACAATTACACCACATGAACTGTAATTAGTGAAATTAAAATCATCAGACCACACTCCTCCATAACGAACCAAAATAGAGATATTCTCCATTATTCAAACCTGAAACAATAAAAATCTGACATAAGAAAACAAACAAATCTAACAAAAAAAGTGACAATCTGAATCATGAAAACTATAAATACGAAACAACAAAGAAATCGCGATCTAAGAATAGTAAGAAAATGCAAAATCAAAATAAGAAAAGAAACTGCAGATCAGGAGCACGAAAAATTGAAACTAACAAACTAGAACACTTCATAAATCGAAACAAAAAAGTAAGAGATTAGAAGCAGAACTTACACGAAATCAGTAGCAAAACATAAAAATTGAAATTGAAAAACGCAAATAGAAGAAGAGAAAAGGCAGTGCTAACATGAATCTTCTATCAAAGTTAGCCAAACAAAAACTAGTTGAGGGACTTCCAAGCTTAAACTTTGAGAAGGATCATTTATGTAATGCATATCAATATGGAGAACAGTTCAAAAAGAGTTTTATATCAAAAACTGACTTTTCATCTAAAATAGTTCTTGAACTAGTAAATGCAGATTTATTTTCCCTTATTTAACTTGTGAGCATGGGAGGGCACACATATGCCATAGCAATAGTGGATGACTATTCGAAGTATACATGGTTGTCTTGCTTAGTAGCAAGGATGAAATCTATGAAGGTTTTTCCAAACTATGCAATAGAATTGATGTTGAACAAAATGTTTTTTTATTAAGAATCAGAATATATAATGGTAGAGAATTCAAAAATTAGCTATTTGCTGGATTCTGTGATGCTAGAGGCATTTTGAACAACTTCTCTGCTCCTCAAAATCCCCAGACAAATGGTGTTGTTGAAAGGAAAAATAGAACAATAGTTGATATGGCTTGATCAATGCTAAGCAACAATAATTTACCAAAGTATTTTTGGGCAGAAGCATATAACACAGCATGTTATATTTTAAACAGAGTTCCTATCAGAGTCGTATAAGACAAAGCCCCATATGAATTTTGGAAAGGCAGATAACCAAAAATTGGATAGTTTAAAGCTTTTGGCTATGAATTTTTTGTAATAAAAAATAAAGAACAACTCGGTAAATTTGGTCATAAGACTGATGAGACAATATTTCTTGGCTACTCAACACATAGCAAAGCTTTAGAGTCTTTGTTAAAAGAGCAATATCTTTAGAAGTGTCTGTACATGTAGATTTTGATGAAACTAATAATGCAAGCAAGAAGAGTATCTCAGAGGATGATGGAGAGAAAATCTCACAAAAACCATCATCTAATTAAGAACAAGGTGAATACTCAACTGAAGATGAACCAGTTGAGATAAAAATCTCAAATGGCAATCAAAGAAATCCAACAACTTCCATTATATCTGCTCAAGATCAATCACGCCTTCCAAAGGAGACTAGGACCAAGAGGGATCATCATGAGAGACTTATCCTTGATGCAATTGAAAATCAAGTGTTGATAAGAGGATAATATAAAAGATTGATAAGTCATCTGAAATTTGTTTCAATTATAGAGCTAAAGAAGTTTGAAGATGTTAAACATGATAAGCAATGCTATCTCGATCCAACCTAGGAGTAAATACAATGACTGATGAAGGGGAAGGCACGAAAGAGGATCCACTAGCAGAGGTGTTCTCCATAGAGAGGGCTGAATCCCGAGGAGACACAGTAGAAGTAGAATATGGGAAGATGCCAGTAAGGGTGCCCATCAACCTTGATGCATATGTCCTTAAATCAAGGAGGAAAAGGAAGATGGAAGAAGGAACCTCGGTCGAAGGGGAAACCATCTGAAATGGGAAGAAGCCCATTAACTTGGATTCTTACAAATTGAAGGGACAACATAACCAACCTGAAGATGGATATGATTAGTACCCCTGGGTGAATTCTACGGAAAAAATGGTGATAGAAGATGGAGTGCTGAGAGTTACCCGGAGTGGTTGGGTTTTTTGAAGGGAAGAGGTAGTACAGCTTAATAACTCTAGGCTTTAGGAAACCGCGAGGGAACAACCTGAGCCATCTCTACCCTCGAAGGTGGATGAGGACCTACTGGATGTAGACCCCTTTGTGAACCAACTGAAGGGGACTCAAGCAAAGTACAACATATGGAGGTTGCTTGAGATATCCCAAAAACATAGGATGGGCCTGGTCAAGAGGTTGATGGAAATGCCCGCTACACCTACAACCTCTGTAATTGAGATGTGCACCACCATTGGGGAAGGAATCGCTCCCCATCAAATGACATCCATAACCTTTGATTAATATAAACTGCCAAAAGAATTATCAAGGTTCGAATTTTTGATCGAGTGATAACATGTGTGATTGTCGATGATTGGTTGGACCTTAATTTATATCCACTCAAGTTCCTACCTCATTTAGGGCTAAGGGAGGATATGTTGGCCAAGTCAGACACGGTGATTTGAGCCTACAATGATTCAAAGACATGGGTAGTGGGTAGTTACGAAGTAGAGGTCACTGCAGGGAGAGTGACCTCCAATGTAAAGGTCACTATACTAGACATCCTGACAACTTACTCATTGCTCTTGGGTAGGACATGGATCCATGCAATAGGAGCGGTCCCTTCCACTCTACACCAAAAGACAAAGCTTATCCATAATGGGAGGCCAATAACTATTGACGCAGATGAGGAATCAATAATGGCAGCAGCCATGTTCGAGGGGAGAACAACACAAGGGCTAAGGGTGACAATGGCTATTGAAGGAAAGAAAATGGAGCGTAGGACTCAAAAGAGGTATCAGTCTTTCCCCCGAAGTTTGAAAGCTCAGATGAAGAAATAGGGTTTCATCCTGGGAAGAGGTTTGGGAAAACAACATCAGTGGATCATTAAAGCCATTAACCCCGTTCTGGTCACACCTGGGCTAGGTTTGGAATTCACCCCAAATAGGAAAATTTACTAGCACAAGCGACCCTTATTCTACAACATGGTTAGCATTTGCGAGGTTGAAGGCAGTAAAGCATATCTGAGGGAGTCGAAACCGTTAATCCTGAACTGGGAAGAGGTCAAAGGGCTTGAGATCTTTAATGATGTTTTTAACTTCACAACTGGCAAGCTGATTGAACACCCGGAAGAGCCTGTACTTGAAGAAGAACCAATCCTGGCCATGGAAGTGACCCCAACTGAGGATGAATTGACCAAACTTGAGAGAGGTGGAATACTGGAAGATTCGGTAGCAGCATTCACAAAGGCTGTCAGTGAACTGATGAAGAAGAAGGGTGACGCAAAAGACCGGGATCTATCAGGCACCGGAAAAGCTAGCACAAGCCACCCTTGATGCTGAATAAACTCTTGACACACCTGCTGATGCAAATGAAGGCCCTCCACGTGTGGAGGATGACAATAATGATGATGTAATCTTCAACATTTCAGATGTTTTTGACAATTTGGCCTACGAGGCTAGTTCAATGAAATATGACAATTTTGGTTACTTATTTTATGTTCTACCTGATGGCACCATGCATTCATATGATCATACGCATAATGTCTTTAACATTCATGATCCATCATTAAAAACGAATCACAAAAAATGGTGATAATTTCCAATTATTTGAATCCTAAAGAAAAGAGAGAGACCACAAATGTACTTAAACATCATGTGGTAGCGTTTGCTTGGTCATATGAAGACATGCCTAGAGTGGACAGATAGATCATGGAGTACCATATCCCAATTGACCCTCGGATCAAAGAGGTAAAATAGAAACTACGTTACTTAAAGCCTGAATGGGAGGAGAAGGTCAAAGCTGAACTAGCAAAGCAAATTGAAGCTAAGTTCTTGGAAGTGGTTGAGTACTCAACATGGATAGCCAACATCGTACCAGTGGCAAAGAAGGATGGCAAGGTCAGACTTTGTGTGGATTTCAAGTACCTAAATAAAGCCTCCCCAAACGATGATTTCCCCCTACCCACATAGATGTTCTGGTCGACAACGCAGCAAGGCAGTTATGTAGTCCTTCATGGATGGTTTTTTAGGGTATAATCAGATACTGATAGCTATAATGGGCAAAGTAAAAACAACTTTCATCACAGAATGGAGTGTATACTACTACAAGGTAATGCCATTTGGTTTGAAAAATGCTGGCTCAATGTATAAGCGGGCTGTGACAACCTTACTTCATAATATGATCCATAAGGAAGTGGAAGTTTATGTTGATGATATGCTCGTCAAATCCAACACTAGAGAAGAACACCTAGTTGTCTTAGAAAAATCCCTCATTAGGATTGAAAAGTACAATTTATGCTTGAACCCGAAAAAGTGCATATTTAGGGTAACTTCAGGGGTACATAGTTAGCCAAAAAGGAATTGAAATGGATCTTGATAAAAGCAAAGCCATCAAGGAAATGTCCATGCCAAAAATAGGGAAAGAAGTTTGATCATTTCTAGGATCCCTATAGCACGTAAGCATATTCATAAAAACAAAACACAACAGGCGAAGACCCGGTGCACAACTGCCAAAGTCCTCTTTTCTTTCAAAAAATCTGAGTTTTTGAAAGTCTAAAAGAAAAGTCTATCTAAAGATCCTATTCGAAAAGAAAGAAAACAAAGCTAAAGCAAGCGTCGCCTATACGTCATCTCCACCCATTGAATCTCGAGGCACCATAGTAGATATCTCAAAATCCTCGGGACATAGACTCCCAGAAACACCATCGAACGGACGAGATGCAGGAAGAGGCTATGGAGCATGCAGAAAGTCGACATCCCAATCAGAGGTAAGTAACGACCTAGTGTTTGGCTTGTCAAGTTGAGCGTCAAGGTCAAACTCAAGAGAGTGGGTAAAAGTCAAGGTAGTAGCTCGCTCATCTGCTCGAGCCCGATCTGCTGTGGCATTCTACCACAACAACTCCTAATGCTAGGCCTCCAAACTCTGATAGCGAGCTTCTGGACTCTGGTAACGTGCACCCAACTCCAGGTGACTAATATCTAAGCTGTGGTAACGAGAATCCAGGTCTTGGTGATGAATGTCCAAAGCCTGGAAATGATCATCGAGCTCCTGGTAGCGCTGCTCATACTCATCACCCTTCACCGCCATCACCTATAATCATAGAAATATACAATGAAAAGCATGTCCATAGCCATAAAAACATAACATTTCATGCAAAGTCAAACATATAACAGGTTGAGAAATGGAACATATTGTAAATCCATCTTGTATAGACATCATATCCCTTAATGAAAGGGAATGTCTGGCCACTTGATCCATCTCCTCACGTGTAACTTGCAAAAAGAATAAACAAACGTCAAACACCCCGAAACCGCTACACTACGGTTGAAGATAAGCTGTTTAATGAAAGACTCGCATGAGTGGCGTCAGAAGGATCATAGGCATATGTGTGGTAGCTCTACGGGAGAGGCACCTATTGCTCTGTCCCAGTAAAACCCATCAAACAAAAAGATGAGTCAAGAGGAATCATGAACCTTCCCTCAATAACATAGGAAGAAGAAGTGCTCGCACACTTGGCCGAAGCATTCAAATTGGGAACACGGGCCCTATTCTAAGCGGCCTCTTGTAGGGACAGACAAAAGATTAGAAATAAGGTTGATATAAAAGAAATAATTAACACAGCTCTCATATCCAATAGCCTACACTAGTGCCACTGATACCCACACCAGAACCGTCAACTCCTTGACTCTCGGACCATGCAAGGGGTCGCGCTACCTCGGGTTGGGTCGGTGGATGAAGTGGGAGAAACCTCTCCTAAATGAACTCCTCATAATCGTCGCGTCAATCGAAGAGCCTCACACCATGCTCCTTGAAGAATAGTTACCTCTCCTCGGGATCAATGATCACTAAGTGTACCCAGAATAGTCCGGTAGGAGGCGTATGAGGGATGCGTCTCTCAACCACTGGCTTGGTCTACCAGAACTAGATACGCTCGCTCAGGTAACACTCATAGGTCTTGAGTCCCTCCAAAATAAAGCGACACCGGTCCACCTCCCTCTTGATCTCCTTCGCCATATGATAGCTATGGAGCCCCCTCTAGGGGTTGCGGTCCACCTAAAAAGAAACAACAAAGTCAAAACAGGGTGAATTTTGGGTAAAAGATGAATGTAGTCTTATCTACCAAAATGAAGATCCTCAAATGCAGAGGTACTAATAATAACCCGTAGAGTCCAATATATCTCCCTCGAAAGCCGAACAAATCCAAGCTATACAAGGGGTATCATTAGGAGCATCGGTAAACCGTTGGGTAGGAAGGAAACCATAGAAGAAAGCCCTTGCCTACAAGATCAAAAAGTCAGTCAAGGTTAATAAAAAATAACCGATATTCACAAATCGCAAAATGAATGAACACTACCTGGAGAACCATGGAGCAGCATCGCAACGACCTCAAGTGAGCCCACATGACCAGATCAAGAGCAAAATATGCCTAAGCTAAGATTGCCCGGGGCTAACTAAGGCCACTAACCCTGTCCAAATCTGCCAAGGGCTCGATCAACCCGTAGTTGATCTTGTTGTTCGAAACTGGGAAGAAGGTCATGTCCAGTAGGGTGATCAAGAAGGATTACATGTATAATGGAACCTCGATCATCGAAATAGATTGTTGACCAGTCCAATACTTGACTAGCACGCTATAACGCAATGCATGGCCTCTCGGGTCAACACTGAACAAATCTCTAATGCGATGACAAGTAGTAGGAACCTTGAAGAACCTCTTAAGAAGGCATCAAAATGAATCACATTCCCGGTCTAAGGTAGACCGGTGATCTCTACCATGTTCGACGGGGTGATGGTGACCTCCCCGATCGGAAGATAAAAAGTATGAGAGATGTAGCACCATCTCTGCGCTAATGTAATAGATGTCGCATATGGCAATAATATGGGCCGTAAAGATTAGGCTAGATCGCCAAACTTTGTGGCCTCGATGGCCTGAATAAGCTCTGGCCGAGAGGAAGCATGACATTACCAAGTTTGGATGGTAGAATACCCGCTAGTGTGGTGAAGTGTAGAAGACTACAAGTAAAAAAAAGACACATTTCGAAATTAAAAGCAAAATATATACCAAAAAATAACAATTTAAATTTAAAATAACAATCGCGAAGACCTCAAGGGGCATCGTCAGAAATTCCAGCAAGCCCCTAGGGTCCTTAGCAGAAGTTCTGGCGAGGTCCCTAATGGGCCCTTGCCAGATATTCTAGCGAGGCCCCTAGGGGGCCTCACCAAAAATTCTGGTGAGCACCCTTTGGGGACCTCATGAAAATTTATCCGCTGAAAATTTTCCCAGTGGTCCTTAATTTGATTTTTCAAATTTTTGTACTTTTCTAAACTAAAATTCTCGACATGGATAAAGTTTCAATTCAATTCTACACCCTAAATAGCATAAAGGTGATTAAATCCGAAAAAAGAAATAAAATTTTTTTTAGTAAATACCTTGATACGAGAGAGATGGAGCTGGGCCGGAAAATCAGGATCTAGTATCTCTATAAGAGTGGTAGGAATGAACCCCAGTATGGTGTCCCTCGCACTCAAGCCGTATGTGATATCAATATCGACGAAGAAAATGCCAGCCTGATCAGTAGGATAAGGACTAAGATTTGAGGGGAATTGGAGATGCTTTCCACCGACTTTCGACAACATCTTTTCTAGAGAGAAAGTATTTAGAGAGAGAGTAAAAGTGAGAAGTGAGAAAATAAGGAGAGAAGAGTTATATTTATAAAGAAAATAGATGGGCCCCACCTATTTATATTCTCCAATAAAAGCCTCCTAACACAACAGAGCAATGCACGGGCATCCCCTATATCTCCCTAACTAGTAACATTTATTTCTCGATGTTTTAATTTTTTGATTGAAGGGGTAAAAATTTTTGCTTCGCATAAACTCAATCAAATAATTAAAACATTCATTATAAAATGTATTAACATTATATTTTCTCTGATTTTTCACAAGAAACAACTCAATTTCATACTAGGGAAACATAACCGAAGAAGGAAATGGGAATCTAATTCAGTTCGCTTTTCAGGCAACCTACTCTAGCAATTCTAACAACCAAAGCAAACTGGAGGTCAACCCACGAGGGGCACGTAATGACCACACTGGACCCACCCACAAGGGGCATTAAACATCAAGGGACTCCGAAGAAATAAATGGATGATCCAATTAAGGCAGGATGCTCGAAAGGAAGGCCCATGTCATCACCGATCGAGGATAAAGAGGCCACCAACCGCACCAGCAACTTACTTTGGCAATTCTAACAAGCAAAGCCAACTAGAGGTCAACCCATAAGGGGCACAAAAGGACCACACCATACCTGCCACACAAGGAGTATTAAACATCAAGTGACTCCGAAGAAAGAAACGGATAACCTAATTAAGGCACGATGCCTAAAAGGAAGGCCCATTTTGATCACCGATCGAGGATAAAGAAGTCACCAACTATACCAGTCAAGTATTTGCTCGATCCCTTCGCTTTTTTCTTGTGATCATAGTGGCTAGGGGTAGCTGTGAGCATGGGATTTTCTACCAGATCGCGCATTCAATGATGACGGTTTTTTCAAGATTTTATCCTTGAATCACATAGTTCTCGATTATCCAGACTCCTTCAAATGGGAGTGTTCCTCATCTCTAAATTTAAAAAGCACTTTTAATAAAATTAATTAATTTTTCTCTTTAGTTCAAAAAGTTAATTAAAAATACAAAAAATATAAAAATACATGTGTGAGCGGACGACGTTCCCGGAGGTCCCGCGCGAACGCCACAAGACGCCGGCCTAGTGAGATGGGGCGTGGGGTTTTTGAAAACTATGGATTTGTGGCTCTTGGAAGAGCGTGTTGGAAAAGAGGTTCCCATGAAGGAAAACCGAGTTATACTTGAAAATAAATGGGTTCCAAGTACAAAAGACTCGAGATCGGGATATCTAGTCTGTGTTACAGAGTCGCCACCCGGATCAGCTCTTTCGAGAAATTTTGGTACAGCTTAGATCCGTATGCCTAATCCGTACCACAAAGTAGAGATTCGAGTCCAGGATGAGTTATCTGTTTCGTCGTCATTTGAGTTAAATTATACTATGAATGAGAAACCACATTTATAATATTCGAACTAAACTAGATGTTTTCAGTTTATGTTCATCGGGCATGCATAAAATGGTAAGTAAGTGACGTCAAGCATTAAGTAAATGTGGAAAAGTAAATTAATAAATTACAAAACTCGGGGGATACAACAGCCCACCTAATCTATTAAGTACAATTCTCGTACAGATATTTGTGATACCCGAAGGAAAATAAATCCTAGGCAAACATCTAACCTGCAACCACAAGGGTTAGCATGAGATATATCACATATGTTCGATTTGGTTTTAGCGAGGCCCATGTGGCCTAATTAAAACATCGGCGATTTAAATTTGTTATTTTAAATAAAAATTGTTCATTTTTATTTACACGTATGTTGGTCGATTTTATCAGTGAAAATGACCGCATGGCAATGTGGCGAGGACTGTTATCCGGGTATACGTTTTATTCCCTTCGTGTGGGTAACCTAAAATGACATTTAGAAATGTAATTCTAGGCTAGAGCATGCATATTAATAAATCACATATAGATCTAAACAATTACAATTTAGAGGTTTGTTACCCATAATGATACATTTCCAGATTCAGAAGGGTCTCAGCGGGTCGTTCCGGACTTTAAATGATTCGAAACAGAGCAAAATGGAGTGAAGCCAAATTCTGCCAAAAACAAAGTCGGTACCGACGTTGAGAGATCGGTACCGACGTTACGCCTCCAGACCTGCAGAAAACAGCAGAAATATACGAAACTTCAAATTATCATAACTTTCACTACGATTATCGGATTCAAACGATTCTCATCATTCTAGAAAGCTCATGATGTGGTTAACATACTGAAAGTGATAAAATCAAGTTTCAAAGACAGCTTTATTCAGAAAAGTATCAAACAGCCCGCGTTGTCCAAAATCGTGAACCGTAATTTTACATAACTTCGAAAAATCATAACTTTATTTATACATATCCGTTTTAAGTGATCCTTATCATTCCAGAAACCTCATGATCTAAGGAATCTAATAAAAATAACTAATCACTCAATAAAAATCTTTGTCAAACCCAGAACTGAAAACAGTAACATTCTGCCTAGGAAACCGAAATAAATTTGTACAAAACTTTGAAAATTCATAACTTTTTATATACTTAACCGATTTAAATGATCTTTATCATTCCAGAAAACTCAGGATGTGTAGAATATTTCTATGCAACCAAAATGTTAAAACAGATTTGAAATCATACTGAAAATTGCGGAAACCAGATTGGTGCGTGAAAACAGAAATAACCGAAAACAAAACGAAACTTCAAAAAGAAAAGCATACAAACGTAAGCACAAACTCTAGGAACTCAGAGCCTTACCCCGTAGTCATGAATCCACATTCTTCAAGGTCCATGAAGTCCTCTGGGAAGCTCTCCTCATTTCTTTTTGGTTGGTTTTGGTTGTTGGTTGGTGATTTACCAAAAATCTTTGGAAGGGATCCATTCCTTGCCAAAGTAGATGCTTTAGAAGGTGTAGTAACCTTCAAGTGAGTGATAAAAATATTGTAGACTCTCCATTCAAGTCTAATCCTCAAGGATTCAAGCTAACAAACCCGAAATTCTAAGTTTTGGAGGTGAAAGTTTGGTATTTTTATTATGAACTCTCAAGAACACTTCCTAAATGCTCTCTCCCTTTCCTTCTTTTTGAGTTGAGTTTTTTTCCACTCCCCTTTTCCATTTTCCTTTGTTACGTGCTCCTCCTTCTCCTCCTTTGAAATTCTAGCCCTCATGGGCTCCCATCAATCCAAAAAAGTCCAAGTTTCACCTATCTTTTTTGTCTTTTCCCTCCATTTCTTCCTCTACTTTTTACTTTAATTATGTGTTAGAGTTGGGTCTTTTTGACCCAACTAATGCAGAAACTGTGTTTTTCGGTCTGTCTGTAAAGATGATATCGGTACCGATGTTAGTAACATCGGTGTCCATGTTGGATTTCTGGTATGATTTTGGTTCAAATTGGACTTGTTTACTGATGAAGTGACCTAGAAAAAAAAATTTAAGGTTCGTAAGAAACAAGGAACGCTCCTCCTGAGGACCTCTGAGACCCTGTCAAAGTGGAAGACTAGCAAGGGAAAATAAATTACAGCTTCATCATCGAACTCGTGAGTCGGGCGTAAAAATCCCATGCTCACAACATGGAAAATATAAAAATACGAAAAAATCGTAGTATACCGGAATCGGGGATCTGCCTCGACAGAAGTTCTGCCGAGGCTCATCGCCAGAACTTTGGCGAGGCTGCTTGCCATATTCTGGCGACGCCTGCCAGAATTTCTGGCGAGCCTCGTCGAAATTTACTGCCTTTTTTGAATTTTTGGGATTTTCCCTATAAATATTTGGGGATTTTTCAGTAATCGGGACAAAAAATTTTCAAAGTAAAAAATTGGCTTTCGGAATTGGAACTGATTTCGAGAATTAAGCAAGCATTTTTCAAGATTTACATCATACTTTCAACAACCTAAACTAAAAGATGAGGAGGACTACTTCCTAGGGTCGAGCGGATATTTTCGAAGTGGATTCGCTCCGTAAGGGTAAGCCTCTAAGTTTCTAGAACTGCTAATTCCGTGCTCATTATCTTCTATTCATTCTTCTGATTTCATATGCGTGCCTAGGATTTTTATTCTTCTATTTTATTCCGAATGTTGCGATTTTTCTTTCTTCATCTGTAATTTCTTTATTAATGGAAATATATGCTAGAATACCCCCACGAAGGGAATAAAAATATATTCCCCGATAATAGCCCCCACTATTTTACCATGCGAGAAGTTTCATTAATTAAAACGAGCAACCAACGTGTTAATAAAATAAATTATTTTATTTCAAATGAAAAATCCATTACTGTGATTTTTCAATATGCTACACGGGCCTCGCTGAAACCAAAATCAAGCAAATGTGCAATGTGTTGTAATATACCATGTGCTAACATTTGTGGATGCAGGATTATATGCATGTTTAGGATTTTAATTTTCCTTCGGGTATCGCAATTTCATTTATTTTTTGGGAAATGTAATTAATAGATTAGGCTGGCGGTTGCATCCCTCGAGGTTTTGTAATTTTTAATCTTTACTTTTCACATTTATTTACTGCTTTATGGATGGATTTATCGCTTTCAAATATCCGTGAATCATGCATAATAATTCGAAAAATGACATAAGTGCGAATATGCACAATTAAGAAATACGGTTTCTATGGATGTAATATAATGTGATCCAATAAGAAAAGCAACTTATCCCAAACCCAAATCTATGTGTCTTAGTGGGCCATCCCCTGACGTTAAGCCTCATAAGACTCTAATTCCTAGAAAGAGCTAATCCAGGTGGTGACTCTACACTAAGAGACGACGGATTCAGGTTTGACCGATCTAAAAATGTTTTCACTTTCTCTACCAAACTTTTTCTGGGTCCCCAACCTGATACCTTCATTTTCAACTAAAACACCTTGGTGGGCCACCCCTCTCATCTCCGCGTGCTCTTGGCCCATCGCTCCGTGTCGTCCGCCCACAACAAACACTCGAAAATAACTATATCCATGTGTTGGTGTCATGTCTTATTGTAATAGCAGTGCAAGTATCCTCAGACCTGAGATATTGGTTACCTTGTGTGTGAGTTGCTATACTTAGGGTCTTACTTATTCATACCCTGGTGTTCAAGATAATATGGGTGATTTCAGGTATAGTGATGATCACTCATTAGTAAGTTAAGTAGTCAAGATGGGATTCTTCACTCCTGATATAGTGATATAATGGAAATTGTACCTTAAGACCTCTTGTTGAAGAGACACACTCATAAACCTCTAATTAGAGTATAAGATTGGTAAAATGAGTTTCTAGTCAATCTTGATACATTATGGCGAGTGGTGTTCTTCGTGAACAAGTATAATTCCAAGATAGCTACGGCCATTACATGAGCTAACACTTAATTCAAGCTTAATAAATTGGATGGTACTTAACCTGATGGAAGGAATGTATTGTATTGGTTAGTATTGCAGATCAAGTCACAAGCATGTGACATTCCTAGTATCGAGTGATCATACGCCTTTGCTAGAAATCCCATTACATCGTCTAGAGTTATCGGGTTCCATATCTATCTGGAATACTAAGCCTAATAGTTCCTAGATAGGAATCCAAAGTATAGGTTAACCTCTAGCGGCTCTACAATTTGGGATGCTATCAAGTCGCATACTTTGGGTCTCTACCAAACTAAGTAGAGAACTTATAGACTAGGTCTATACCGAGAATATTAATAATTTCAAAATCATTGGATGAAATATTAATTAGTTATACCAAATAATAATTAAAGGTTTAAGGAAATGGTTAGGATAAAATTGCACAAAGGTAAGCAAGGGAAAATTTTCCAGTTTTGAGTGGGCCTCGCGAACACGGGATGTTCATGGGTTGGGGATCTTAGGCCACTAGCACGTGCTAGTTCATGGGCTAGCGCATGCTAGCGGCAGCTGGCTCGCAAGTGCTATAGGGCAGCACTTGCATGGGGCTATTGCATAGCCGCAACTACAGCCTGTAAGCCTGGCTTGCGATTCAAGGAAATACCATTAGGCTTGCCTTGTGGCAGCCGCAAAGCCTGCATATGCAGGCTATGAGCGCGGGTTAACCAGCGAGGAGTTGGAGCTCTGCTCGGAAACCCGTGTGGGATGGGAATATTCCCATCACACATTGCTAAATGAGGGGAGCTTTTTTCTCCTCTCCCATAACAAATAATGGTCCACACCACCTCCTTTCAAACCACTTCAGCTCAGCCTTCCTTTTAAGTTTTGACATCTTGTCTTTGTGAGCTTTCTACATGATCCTCCATGAGTTTCTCCTTCATTGCAAGAATTCTTTTAAAGGCTCATTCATATTTTGAAGAGAGCCTTCTAAGTTATATTTTTGGGTTGGTCTTCAAGTGGTCAGGCAGCTACTATTTACAAATGAGTTCTTCCTTAATAGGAGGTTTTGGTCGATGAAGATCCATGTGGATAAATCATAGAGGCTGTCCTATTTAGAGGCTAGTACTAACGAAGTATTGTCCATTTTTCAATGGGAGCGCCGCACCAAAGGAAGGCATGCATCAACTGGTAATGCTCTTAACTTAGATTCAAGGTTTCTTTTAATAAATTTTAAAAATATATGAGCATCTATTGAACGTTTCAACTTAGTGTATATCAATCATGATATGCTTAGGAGATCTTTTAGGCTTAATTTAATGTTTTGAAATTCGCCTTTACAAGTTTGCATGTTCAATTACGGTCTTAACTTACCAGCAATAAGCTTAGAATACATCCCTACGGATCATAATCTAGTGGATGGGCTAACAAAACTATTGACTAAAGTTAAGCATGATCAGAATGTTAACAAATATGGCATGAAGTACATGGGCAATAGGCTCTAATGCCAATGGGAGTTTCTAAGACATGATGTAATCCTCAGAGACAATCAGGGCGATATATCTTTATTAGTCACTAATATACAAATAGTTTTTGATTATTGTAATCAATATAAGGCACCTTTGTTATATATCAATGATCTACACTATTTATGTATCTCGTTTGTATTATATATATATG